>VSMD01111000.1:0-17197 GCA_008750895.1 Mirza zaza
TCATTCCTCTTTAATCAAGGTGACTCTTAATATGTCTTTTTTAATGTCATAGTAGTTAAAGATAATTTAGCACTGAAAGGGGAAGTGAAATAAGAATCCTGGGTCAATAGGGAAAGAGGTTTCCAGAGAACTCTCACATTATGAGAATAAATTTTCGTTTTCCTTCTAAACCAAGCATCCTTTTCAAAGAAGTGTACGTTAAAGAAAATAAATCACCAAGACAGTAGAATTAGAGTCTTTCAAACCTCCCTGATTGGAAAGCTCCTTCTCCTTTTTCTACCATTTTCTTCTGATTTTACAAAAATGTTTCACATGCAAAAAGTCATCTATCAGACTTCACTAAAGCATGTGCCTTATGTTCACATTGCATCTTTTAAACTGGCATAATTCTTTTTTAAATGGGCTTTTGAAAATGCTTATCACTGGCAGTTGGGAAAATATTGACTCCAATATTTGCTATTCAGAGTTGAACTCAGAGAGTCAAGAACATTCCAAGTTAACTTTTCTTTTTCTCAACTCCCACAGTTCCACATAGGTTCTCATTATACCTGATGGGCAACTCAGGGAATCTTGTGCTGCTGAGTTAAGACAAAATAGAAATGTTAATTCTGAATTTGCATTCTTAAGAGACCTTCAATATTGCCTTAAAAGCTCAAAAATGACCCAGTTTTACCAAATGAAAAATGCAGAATGTCCTCTACACAAGTGGTTGGAAATTCATTTCAATTAGTCTTTTTTTTCTTTAATAAAGTCCTGGTGTTTAGCTTTTTGCTAGTCACATTTGGAGAACCTTAGAATTACCTAAAACAACCACCTGACCCCACCCCACCAGACTTTGCAGGCTACATGAATAAGCAGTTTATGCATGCAAAAAAATTGTTTTAATGTATCTGATATTATAACCTAAGGTGACAACTAACATTATTAGGGAGGGAAAAGATCAAAGTGAGACAAAGAGGATGAGAAAGATGGAACTGAGTATCTTTAATACTGGGAAGGGTTTGGCTGTTTGGATATGGTTCAGAGATCCCATATGTTCTCTCAAGAGAATTTTTAACTTTGCCTAATTGATCTCCAAGCAGAACTCAGTCTTTCTCATGTTTAAGAGCCTCTCTGGCACAAAGGGGCCTGTGGCTCCCATCTGCCCTCAATAAGTAACTCCCACTATGTGGCCCAAAGTCGCACAATGGGGCTGTATTGAAGAAGCAGGCAGAGGCTGGTTTCTGCTTTCAAGATGCAATGTTCATGAAACAGTAAATTTGAATTACTACTCACAAACTTTCTCTAAATAGTTATCCTATTATTAATAGTAGTACTTTTAAGTTACAAAGTCCCATTGGCTCCCTTGCTTTCTTTGGTGGCAATCAAAAGCAAAACAAGGCAGACAAGTCTCTGAAGATTGCTCAAATCCATGGTCTCCTCGTGCAGTTATTTAGCATCTTGTATGTTTTGACAGCATAGCCCAGAAAATCTGTTTATTTAAAGTTCTCTGATATATTAAGATGCTGACAGTATAAGTACCCTCTCCTGTCATTTCCAAGCCCAGTAGATTTGCACTGATAGATCTATGTCATTTGGATTTCATTATCATGACCCTAGGCCTCCACAAAGACACCTTCTTCAATCTTCTCTAGGCATTAATTGCTCAATTCTTTAGTTCCGTAAGTCGCCTGTACCCAGGGAAAGCCTTCACTTCTAACCTAATCTAGATGGGAATAATTGAAATAATAATAATGAACATTTGTTGTATGATTATTATGTGTCAATCACTGCCTCATGGAATTTATGAAAAATACTCATTTAGACTTTACAACTATGATACAAAGTCACTATCATATCTCTATTTTATGGATAGTCTCAAAAAGTTTAAATGACTTACCCAAGGCCACTTAAAGAGAATTCTAATCCATTTCTGATGCTGTGCCTTGAATCAATGTAGGGCACTGTTTGGTGATGACAAACAAGTCTCTCTTGTTCACTCCATCCCAGAAGAGTGACTGCCCACTTTCTGTCTGATAGAGAACCCCATAAGACACAGGACAATGTTGATTCTGCTCCACATACTCTGCAGACTGTGGAAAGACATCCCTGAACATCATAAAATCTTAAAGCTAAAAGCGACCTTAAAGATTAACTAGACCCCAAAATTTGTTTTTGAAAACATCCTTTATGTGAAGCAGTTCCTTATCAGCAAAGCAGGAATTGGAAGCTATAACCTAATTTCAAATCTAGATAGTGTTTTCCTGTTACCTCACATAGCTACCACATGACTTTAAATACTTTTTCCCCTGAATCATTTAGAATAGTGAAGGTAACGTGAACTGTCATGATACACAAATTCCAAAATTTCATGAGCTCTATGTATTCATCTTTCATCATCAGTCCAATGTGGATGTTTCTGGATGGCAAATGGTTTTTCTATAGAGAGTGACTGAGGGACTAAGGCTGCTATGGATCCCACGATTTCATTTTCTTCTGGGATCTCAGTGTCCTCTGCCTCTAGCTAATAAAATGGACCAGACATTCCTGTATTGCAAAACAGAATTGACACAGCTATTCATGTTTACATTGAAAACTAGTCATGTGGCTACCCCTGGATGCAAAAGAGGCTGGAAAATGAATTCCCTGTCAGATACCCGCTTTCCAGCAAAAGCACCATTCTGAGGAAGGGCACCCATACACCTTTGGTGGACAACTAGTAATCTCTGCCACTTTTTTTCCCCACCAAATCCCTCCTAAATAACATATTCCCCTTTCAAACATCCATTAGTGAATTGAATTAAAAGACCCCAAAGCTGTCCTAAACTTTAAAACCTAAGTCTTATGGATTATATTTTTACCACATTTTCCTCCCTCCATTAAGAGAATCATACATTCATGTCCTTTGCCATAAGTCTACGAATTACTTCCACTATATGCAGAAAAAACACTTTCCCACCATATGCTGGGCTTGATGAGATGACTGGCTTTGGCCAGCGAATGTAGATGAAAGTGACTGTGCTAGCTCTGTGGTGAGGCTTTAAGAAACTTTATGTTTGTCTGTCTCCTCTTGTTTCTCTGCAACCTACTGTGAGAAGAACACACCACAAGTAATCACTGTTTCCAGAAATAAGGTTTTATGAAGAACAGACCTAAACTCGACCTCTCTAGAACTTTGGAACCAAGCTCAACTGCTTTCAGCCAAACCCAGACAAATCCCAAGCAAGAAAAATAAATGCTCATTTTATAAGCCATTAACATTTGGGAGCTTGTTTGTCATGCAGCGTTACTTCAGCAAAAGCTGACTTATACCATGAGATTTGATCATTCTATAAGTAATTAACAGCTTTCCTACAGGATGGAACCTGTAGGCAAAATGACCAGCTTTGGTTTGTTTGACCAAAAAATGAGTATATTTTCTATTGATGTGCCTAGAAGCATTTCATTCTTTTTAACACTTCCAGAAAAAAAAAAAACAAAAACAAAAAAACCGACTGTCTTTTATTATTAGAAGATAGTTCCCTCCAGGAATAAGCCCAAGGTCTATGGATAAGAGGTAGATATACCAATTGGAGAGTCTACATTTTAGTCCAACATGGCACTTCAGGCATTTCTCAGGCCAGTAGAAAGGACAGTATAAAACTTCTGAGGATTTCTTGCTCAATTTCCTCTGAGCCATGAAGCTTTAAGAAAATGTTTGTTTTCATCCCCATAGAAACATTTTCGCATATATAAAAATTAATTTTGTAGCCATGTGTTTCTCTGATTGCTCTGATTCAAAGAACAATAAAATTTTTCTTATCTCTGGAAAAGCCATGTAGTTATATCTCAAAATAAGCACCGAAGATAGCACTGAGGATGACAGGGAGCATTAAGTTCTGAAGTATTTACATGTCAAAAGAGATGACAGCCAGAACTTGGAGAGAGCAAAAGGGTGGAGACACATGGGGCTACCGGGCTCCTGGAGACATTTTATTCCCCTGCCAATGGGCTCCAGTTAGATCTCAAGCCCATTACATTTCCCTTCCTTCTAGGAGGGAAAGATCAACTGCTTCTTTATCTTTTGTAAGCAGAGAAAAGTCTTTTTGCCTCATTTCTCACCTGCAGAGTGTCTGGCTACTCACAAAGGACATTTGACTTGTTTTTCATCACTGTATCCTAGGAATAAGGCCTGAGGCAAGGGAGCCAATGCGCTTATTACTTACTGTGAGGTGATTCATTAAAAAACGTGTCTCCGATCCATAGCATTTCATGTATGTATTCACAATGAAATTAATAAAGATGAACATTTAAAAACCAAACACACACAAACTACAGGAAGTGATAAATAACCTTTGTCGATTTTATAATTCTTGCTAACTTTGGTCCTATTCTTAAGGCAACTAACACTAAGTACCTTCTCCTTGTCTGCCAAATCTTTAGTAGGTAACTAGACTGTACGTGAGTTAAGTCTCATACCACAAAAGCCAACAAGGAGCTGAGGCCTCCTGCCAACAACCACGTGAGAGAGCATGGAAACATTCCTCCAGCCCCTGTCAAGCTTTTAGATGACAGCATCCCTGGCCAACAGCTTGGCTAAATATTAGCCTGACTACTAGGGAATAATGACTATGCTACTTATATCCTAATCAGGATGTTCTTTCCTCCATGACATACCACTTCAGAAATCCCTGAAAGCCAGAACAGAATCTATCAGAGACCATATTTTTTAAAATAATGATTCATAATATTCCTAATTAACAAAAATATGATACTGTAAATACAGGAAAACCAAGAAATTCCAAGGAAGATAAATTTTAAAAGTCTCCACTCCTGTACGTCCCACAGTGAAATTACAAAAGACTAAAGCCAAATGGAAAATCTTAAAAGCATCCAGAGAATAAAAATAAACTTTCAACAATAAGTAGCAACCAATTACTTGGTTGCTAACTTATTCTGTAACAACAATGAAAGCCATAAAAGTGTGGAATGATATCTGACTAAAGGCACCCAATATTCTATACTTATTTAAAATAACTCTCAAATGAAAGCAAAATAAAGACATTTATTTCTCAAAAAAACTGAAAAAATAAACTATTAGCACATCCTAACTAAAGAAAATTCCAATGTTTGTACTTTCAAGCATAAGAAAAACAAGCTCAGATGCAAGCTATAAGAACCAAGAGGGAATAAAAAGCAAAAACACCTGTAATATATAGAAAACAAAAAAGAAAAAATTGAAAAAATAATGTCTTACTATAGATAAAAGAGATATAATTAAAATATACAACATTAATATATAAATCAGAAGGAGGTAAATGAAATTAAAGTAACTTAAAGTAAGTTTAAGTTACTTTGTTTCATGTGCAATTAAATTTAGATGTTGGGAAGTCATGAATGCATATTGTAATTTACAGGATAATCACATGGAAGAAGAGAAACATAGTGCATAAATTTCAAACAGTTATAGAAACAAATGGAAAATTGAAAAATAAGTTCAAAACAATCCAACAATGGGACACATGGAGAGTATAAAATAAAAAGTGGGATTTAAACTTCAATAGGTAAGTATAATTATATGAAATATAAGTGGACTAAATGTTCCAGGTAAAAACCATGATTTTCAGTAGGGAAAAAACCCCACCTTCCAACTATCTTCTTTTTATAAGAGACATAAAAAATATAAATAGAACAAAACCCTAGAAAGTTAGAAAGTAAAAAGATGGAAACAGTTATAGAATGTAAACACCATTGAAAAATAAAGCTAATATACCTATATTAATACCAGAAAAAAATGCATTAAAACAAAAGATTTTATTAGGAATAGAGCTCATTCATATGGATAAAAAAGTATCCACCAGAAAGATATAATAATGCCTACTACATGTGTACCTCTCTTAGGGTATACACAAAGAAGTCATGTGAGCATATAGAGAGCTGGCAGCTGCTACAAGCCAAGAGAGGAGTGCAACCTACCTTGCCAGCCACTTTATTTTGGACTTCCCAGCCTCAAAAACTGTTAGAAGTGAATGTCTTTTATTTAAGCCACTCAGTCTGCAATATTTTGTTATAGTATCCTGAGCTGACAAATACAGTGACATAGACTTAAGAAAAAAAAATAGAGATTATTAATAGTTATATAATTATTAAAGAAATTGAATCAATACTCAAAAATCTTTCTACAGAGAAAACTCCAAGCCAAGATAGATTCTCTGGAAATTTCTACCAAATACTAAAAAAAATCAATAATTCCAATCCTACCCTACCCAATCTCCTCCAAAAAATAGAGTGAAAATATAACCACCTTCCAACACATTTAATAAGGGCAATTACCAAGACAACAAAACAAACATGAATAGTATAAAGCAAAAATTATAGGTCAATCTAATTCATAAACTTAGGTCCAAAATCTAGCACTATGTAAAATAGATAACACAATATGACCAAGTTAGGTTTATTCAAGAAATTTGCCACATTAGCAGGTTAAAAGAAAAATATAATAATCACAATGGACAAATAAAAATCATTTTATAAAATATAAATGTTTTTTAACTGTTTACAATTAGATAAAAAATATGAAGTGACGAGGTAGCAATGTGAAATGTATGTAACAATCTCTGAGGGAGAAAATACAACTTTATTAAGAGATACTAAAGGAGAACTAAATGAATCAGGAAATAGATTATCTTTTGGGGTTGGAAAAATCAATATTATTAAAACTCAATTCTCTCAAAATTTAACTTTGGATTCAGTGTTAACTCAATTAAAACCCCAACAATTTTGCTTTAAAAAAAAAAAAGGAGAAATAGCTATTAAACTTTATATGCTGAAAAGAGCCAATAATCAAGACAACATTGAATAAGAAAAACAAATTTGGAAAATTTATCCAAATCATATATCAAGACTCATTACAAAATCTGGTAATTAAGGCAGTGTAATAATAGTCTTTTTTGAATTGGCTTATTCTTTTTTTATTATTTTTTTATTTCAGCATATTATGGGGGTACAAAAGTTTAGGTTACATATATTTTCCTTGCCTCACCTGAGTCAGAGCTTCAAGCATGTCCATCCACCCCACAGACGGTGCACACTGCACCCACTAGATCTGTATATACCCATCCCCTCCATCCCACTCCCTACTGCCCGACACCCTGTGAAAATAGTAGTGTTAAGATAGAAAAACAGGCAAATGAAACAAGATAGAAAGCCCAGAACAAACCACACATGTATGGACATTTGCTTTATAACAGGAATGTTAATGCTGATGAGTGAGGACAGGTCAGACTTTTAAATGTCATCAGGACAATTTGATGTCCATATGGGAAAAAATTAAATTAGGCCATGATTTCAAATCATACACACAAATCAGTTCCAGGTGGAATAAATACATATTATAAAAATTAAAGGCAAAGCTATTAAGCTTTTACATGATAAGAGAGGAGAATATCTATATGACTTCAGGGTAGGGAAAATTACCTAAGTAAATCACAAAAAGCCCTAATAATGACAGAAAAGATTAACAAATTTAACTCCAGTAGACTAAGAACGTCTGCTCATCAAAAACACCACAAAGAAAGTGAAAAGGAAAATCGCAAAGTGGAAGGAAACATTTACAATACATATAAGGGCTCATCTTTCAAATACATACATACATGCAATTTAAAACTGGGTAAAAGATTCAAAAAGGCATGTCAAAAAATAGGAGCACCAAATGGCCTATGAAGATACAAAAAGAAGCTTGACTTCACTTGTAGCCTAGGAAATACAAATTAAGACAACTAGTCTATGCCCATGAATTCCTAGATATCCATTCTAGAGAAGACACAGATCCATTGCAGCATTGTTCTTAGGAGACCCAAATTGAAAATACCTAAATATACATTAGCAGAAGAGTGAATAAATAATATGGCACATTGGAATACAGTATTAGGAACTACTCTCAAGAATAAACTATGGCTATACATAATGGGGATGAATCTTATACTATTGAGTAAAAGAGGAAGACAACAGAATTCAAATTCTATGATTTAATTTAATAAAGTTAAAAAATATACAAAAATAAACTACATTGGTCAGGCATGCATATACATGTGGTAAAATATAGAAGAAAGCACAGAAATGATTATCACACAATTCAGAGTAGTCATTACCTGTAAGGGAGAAAGAGAGTTATAATAATGAAAGAATGCACAGGGAACCTTTCAGGTTTTGGCAGTGTTATATTTCTTGATCAATGTCATGGAAATATACATGTTCTGTTTCTGTTATTTTTAAACTATGGATTTATGGTTTACATATTTTTATATAGAGATTATTCATTTCACAAGAAAATATTTTTAAACTTTAGATGAAAAATATTGTCCTATGTTTATTTTTTTCTCCAGTGGGTCAATCCTAAAAGCCATACTATTATTCTTTAAAATTTCCATACAGGGTGGCTGTATATATAATATATAACATGCCAGTGGATTTCTTACTGAGGCAAGGAAAGAGATTAAAGTAATGATTATATCAACAGATTCATCCAGGCACTAAAAATGTATTTGTAAAAACCCCATATACTCTTTGGATAAGTAATCATGATTTTGCAGCATTTTAAGTTTCCTCTAAGGTAGTTCAGTGATGTGGAACTGAATCATTAGCCAGTTCTTCAATGTGTAACTTCTCATACCTGTGAAGAGAGGCAGAAAATGAAGTGTTTGGAGTAGAACAAAAAATTCTCGTTAGCTGAATGCTGAGAGAATGGCACAAGTGGCTATTTCTGAGATTCAAATATCGCTTAGAGAAATCCCGAGGGATATGGCAGTTCCTACTTCTCACAAGGTTGATGACTATTACCTGGAGATCTTTAATAAGCACAGCTGGTGGGCTAATGGGACATAGAAATGTAAAGAGGCACAGAGATAATTCCAAGAACAGTTATGCTCTGGGAAGTCCCTCTCCCATCCCTGTTTAAAACCAACTTTCCCTCACACTTCTACCTACCTTCTCTGCTCACATGGACTGACTCCTCTCTAATTACTGACCTGTCATTCATCTGTCCTGTTAGCAGTCAAAATGATGATGAACTAAGAAAGAGAAGGATGTCTAATTGAATCAACCAAGGATTTCTGGCAAAGGTGTAGTAATAGAGATTACATTTACCCTGCCCCATTAAACAACTAGAAAACAGGGCAACGTATATAAAACAATGGTTTCACCCACTAATCTATGAGAAGCATAAGACTATAGTCCCTGAGAAAGGAAAATATAAAAGGCGATCCCTTTGATCATACCAGCTTACTACCTAGAGAATTTCCAAGCCACAGAACATAGAGGAGGAGCCCTAACAGATTTCAGTTGGCTTGCTGAATTGAGGAGACAGAGATTACAATTTGGAAGGGCCAAGGCAGTTTGAATGTACAAGGAAAAATAGCAGAGAGGAGGAAGCTGTAAACAGAGAGAGCTCTGCCAATCTGCACAAGGGTTATTCTAAGACTTTGGCTGAACACTGCTCTGCACGTGCATGAGAAAAACTACCCAAAGACAGGAGAAAAAATTACCAGAAAGGAGTAGTTGAAACAATGTAGAGCTTGCACAGAGTTAAGAATGGTTTTGTTCTCACCTACTAGAGTGGTAAGACATGGACATAGGGTAGAATGCTTAGAGAGTATTACCTTAGTAATGGGGCTAAATTAGTAATAGACTAAAGGCTACTCTGGACTTGCCCTATAAACACTCAAAAGGAAGCCTCAAAAAGATCCAATGTAAGTCCATGTAACTTACCTGCACATAAGAACAAACACATCATTATTTAAAGAGATATAATAAAATCCAGCAACAACAGTGTAAAATTCACAATGTGTGTCATCCAATCAAAATTAATGATGCCTGACATCCAAAGAATGATAATACTCTGCATATTACTGGACATGCAAAGAACCAGGAAAATATTATCTGAACCAGAAAAAAATTGATCAATGGAAACAGACACAGAAATCACAGAGATGATAAAACTAGCAGGCATAGATGTCAAAGCAACTATTATACAACACTCCAAATGATAGAGTGTACAATTGAAATTGCAGGGGAAAGCAGAAAAATATTTGAAGAGATAATAGCTGAAAATTTCTAAAATTGGATGAAAACTCTAAACTCATTCATCTAAGAACCTCAACAAACCCTAAGCAGAGTAAATCTAAGGATTTAAATAGAAAACTAAATGAAGAAAGGTGAACATTTATATAATATGGGAGCTAAAAATAATTTTTTAAGAAATATAGAAAAGTAGAGCACATAAAGGAAAAAAGATCTGATTTGCCTCAGTACACAACAAAACATGACAGCAATGTCTACGTAGTATAATATTCCCAAAAGAAAATGGGATTAATAAAATGTGGCAAATATTTCTAATCCTTACAACAAGAGACAGTGTTCTTAATGAATAAAATATTTGTGTGAAAGAAATCTATTAGGAAGCGTTCCTCGGGAAAAAAAAGCATAGGAATGAGGCAGAGGACAAGGATGGAAAGAAGTAAGTCATGGGTAAAATATTAAGCAAACGGCAACAAAGGGTGACCTTGACTCATTCAAACAGAGGTCTTTGTACATAGTGCAGGTCACATTTCAGGGTTGTGCCCCTCAGGGTCTGAGGGAGCTTCACTATTTATACCTATGCACTTGCCAGTTGGTCATTGGTTGAGGACATCACGGTCTGCCCCCTCACCCACACCCAACCCTCCTCACACACAAACAAAGCTACTTCCGAAAGCCTCAGTGCAGTCCATCCTCAAAGAGATACACAAGCTGGTTGTTGGGAGTAAGAACACACTCAAATCCAGTGTCCAGGAAAATGGGGGAAAAAAATCTGAGGGCAAGTGGGTGAGGCACCTATGTTTTCTACTACTGCATCCTTGAAAATAAATTAAAAGGGCAGCACTCTTTTAGAAAAACAGGCAATTCACAAAAACAAATAATCTATGAGCTTAACAAAAATATATGGATTCTCACAAGTAATCAAAGAAATATAATTGAAACAAGAAGATAATAGCACATTGCCCTTGTCCAACTTCAAAATTTTGAAAGACTGATGATACTCTGGGGGAAAAGATACTCTTATTGAGTGCTAGTAGAAATATGGGTGGAGGTCAACCTAATCTGAAAATAGACCTTAAATGACATATTCCATGAGCCAGCAATTCCTCTTCTGAGCTCCTGTTCTAGGAAATAATCTCACGTGTTTAAGGATGTGTGCAAAGGATGCTGGGAAAAATATTTGTAATAAGAGAATGTTGAGACGAACCTAAATTTCTCAATTTAGACATTTGTTTTTAAAAATTATAATGCATCTATGCAATAGAAAGTTAATGCGTCCATTAAAGTGCAAACGTTAAAGTGATGGTATCCATTTGTATTTGTTAAAAAATACAGCATTAGCTAACCCTATCTTATATAGACTTATGCACGTACACATTTAACCTAAATTGCTTCTAGAATTGCTTCGAGCTCCGCTACATCAAGACCACACTAGACTATGGTCCAGTCTAAGACCATATTCTCAGCAGTTTACAAATTAACTCCCCGTCTTTGAAGGAACTGAGTCACTTTATTTAATTATAAGACAATTTCAAAGTCATCCTGCGTGATGTTATATAAAAGTGTTCTTGTAATTAAGTTAACTAAAATTATTGTTGTGTTAAGAAATTCAGAAATCCTTTGATCCACCAAAATTATTTCTTGGTAATCCCAACATTTCTTTTGCTACATTTGAAGTCAAGATTCTTCTGCAATTCTTTTTTTTTTTTCCTACTGATTTTGATTGATTCTTTGGGCCCAAGGCCGCTGTACTGAACAAACAGCATACAACAGCAGAAAGAAAACTACCTCCCCTAGGAGACAAATCCATTGCTTGCTGATCCAGTCTGAGGTCTCCTTACAATCACATGAACTGGGGCATTGTGGAAACATACCAACAGAAGCACACGTTACATTTGTTCTTCTCTAAAATAATCATCCTTCAGCCTCTTCAATCACAGCTTTTATGACCTCCTAGCTACCAGCTCCTGAAATCTCCAATGTATCAAAGCACCTTCTAAAGTATAACACAGGAGTGGTGTCTGACTGTCCTTGACCTGGGAGCCCTACTGCTGTTACTGTAGCCCAAAGGTGTACTAATTCCTAGAGCAAGAATGTGCCTGTTGATTTGTTTAGAATTAGTAATTACCTGAAATTATGAGGCATTTTTATATGAACTACTATCAAGCAAAATCTAGCCACATATTTCATGAAACTGACTTAAGACATTTATCTCCTGTTAAATTTCTTTATTTTATCCTTAGTCCTTCAATATCATTTTAATTCTTAATTCTATAGTCCAACATATTCCCTCTTCAGTGATTTTTAATCATAAATTTTTAGAAACAAGCACTCTTTGTCTTCCTTAGTATTTACAGTATGATATAGTTTATTAACTATCAAGATGGAACAAAAATCAAGGACAAAGAGCCCTGCTGCAAAAAAATATTGATACAAGAGGCCAGGCAGTGAAGGAAGAGAAAACAGAAGCTTTTGGAAAGTCAGTAGAGAGCAGGGACTCCAAGTTATACATTTGGTCTTGGAGTCCTTGTCATGGGCACTTAAATCCATACACACTGCTTAGTTTAATGGATTTCGTCAAAGCAGTGATGCCTTCTCCTTTAGCAAAAAACAGAAATAGGTTACCTGAAAAGAACAGACACAGGTTGCCAAAAAACAGATTACCTGAAAGAGTTAGCTTTACAACTTAAACTTTAGCCAGAATTTATACATTCAGAGAATAATAATGGGTGGCACTATCTGCACATTTACAGAATTAATATATATTAGTAAAATATATTGGCTGGCACCTGCTACCACAAGGAATGGTGTGGTTCCTTGGATAAGTACTGGTGAAAAGACATCTGTGTTGAGTCAGTTTTCCAGGGTTTATATTCTACCTCTGGTATTTATTCTGTGATCTCAGGTGTGTTACTTAATCACTCTGTGCCTTCAGTGCCTTAGTTTATGCATCTGTAAAAATGCTTACCTATCTATGAGAAGAGATCCACCAAGCTAAGATTTACTGAGTATTTATTAAGTGCCAGGAACTGTTCTGGGAGTTTTTAGATATTTTAATGCATTTAATCATCAATAAAAATAGGTACCCATCTCACAGATAAGCAATATTAGACACAGAGAAGTTAAGTACTGTCCAAGTCACACACATTTTAGTAAGTAATAGAGCCCAGTTTAAAACCCAGTCTGGATCCAAGACACATGCTTTTATTCACTACACTACCTTGATTCTCTACAGAGTAAAAATAGTATATACCTCAAAGGGTTGATGTGAGAATTATAAGAGACATTACAAGAAAAATACTTGGAATAGTAAGAGTCCAAATATGTACCTATCATTGTTACTGTTTTAAAACCAGACATTTCTCTGCCTTTAATAGCATACTCCCCACATACTTTTCGAGGGATTTTCAATGTAGCACAGGACAGCTTATCATTTTAAAATACTATATCAATTTGAAGTTTCAAAATGATAACAATTCATTTCAAACATGTTTTAAGCCTAGTTGTCCCTTGTAACTTGCAATAGGCACATATACTAATCCATAAAACACATATACTGAATATTTAAAGAGAATTTTTACAAATAGAATTAATTAGAAATACATTTGAAGAATTTAACATTTAAAGAAATCTCAAGATAAATGCTTTCTTGGGCAAGTAGTTCTTTTGAAACAAAAACAATTTACCTCACCTGCCAATGTAAAATATGAGTGTGGTAGCCTCAGTGCAGAGCACAACTAGGAGGTTAAAATGTAAACGTAGACATACCCTGAGCTGTTGGCTGCCTGAGGCCACAGAGCCATCATGGAGGAGTATTTGCGTCATGTGATGATAGTCATAGGCAAGCAGCTAGCCACTCATTCCAAATAAGAACCTAAGAAAGAAAACTTGCCAGCCAACTCACAAGCCAAGCTATGTGCTTCTACAAAATGAAAAAACGGAGAGAGAGAGTGAAGGTAAGGAGAGAAAATATAATCCCCTTGTTTTGTCATTGTGTCATCTGTTGGCAAGTGTGAAGATTTCTTTGCTAAGCCTGTGAGCTACTCAAAGGCACAAAAAGGGTAACACTGTTCCTTTACAAAGGAGAGGATTGAAGCACTGACCAGCATGACCAATAGGCTTAGTGACTCAAAGTACAGCATGGACAAGAAGCCAGAGAAAAACCAAGAAGTAGGTTTATGAGTCCCTGAACAAGGCCAATAAATCCTTCAATACGTGGGTGTCAAGGACTCAGTCTGTGCACCAGATGCAGCTTGATGGATAGTTTTATCTGTCCCAAAAGACATATAGAGATTGTTCTGCCTTTGGCCCCACACATAGGTGAGACAGAGCTCTAGTGTTTTCTCCCTCTAGCCTTTTTCAAATATATTATGTGTGTCCCACTCAGTATTTCCAATTCTTTGCCTTCAAGTTTTAGAACTGACAGAACAACTTTAGATCCTCCGAATACAAGGACTGTGTTTACTGCCCTTAGACTGCCAGAACATCCCACTCTTGAACTAAATCAAGAAAAATACAGTAGCTCCATTAATTCAACTCACTCGAAATAAAACGATATCTTCTCTTGTGTCTCACAATATTCAGGATCAACTTAGCACATTTTGGATCTTCTTCCAATGTTCTCCACAATCACTTATAAAAGATAGAATAAGTAGTATGGATCCATGCAGTATTATAGTGTGGCTCAGGCATACTTTCTGTTTGCTTATCGCTATATATAGATCAGGGTCGAATGTTGGCGAAAAGGTCCCAGAAATGAATTATTCCCTTTTATCATAGGAGGTAGCCAGCCACAGAATTAGAGAGAGGAGAGAATTTACCCTGCCTCCAAAGAGCTGAAAGGCAGTCACATATGTGGTCTGAATTGATAGAGTTAGGGTAGAAGATACAGGAAGATGTGCACACTGCCTTGGGAAGTGCTAAGCTCATAGCCTGAGTCTTTTTTGCCAGAGATGTCCTAAATGGAGTAGTGTTCTCATCAGAACATGGTACTCAGCCATATTCCAAACCTTTTTACTTTATGGGCTCCCTTGCTGGATTGCTCTTCTCTGAGACGTTTACACGTCCCACCTTCACCTCTTCATTCATAGTCATGTTTTATTTATCCCAGGAATGCAAAAGTAATTCATATAAAAAATAATCTATTAATGAAATATGTTATGTTGACAAATTAAAGTAGAAAAAAACTGATAGATCAGCAGATGAAAAACAAATTACACAAAATTCAAGACTCATGATTTAAAACAAAATTGTTAGAAAAATATAGTTCTATTCTAGGTAATTTCTTTAACCTAATCAAATGCATCAAGCAAAAACCTACAGCAATTGTCAGTCTGTTACCACATTAATATTGACATTAGATAAAAGATAGGGAAGACTTCTATTATAGTCTGTATTCAACATTGTACTATATATCTTAAATGATGCAATAGGATGAGGAAAAAAAGGATGAAAATTGAGAGGAAGACATAAAACATGCTTGCCTACATAGAAAATTGAAGGAGACTCGCAAATAAACTATTAGGGCTTTAAAAGAATAGAGCACTCCTACATACCCATATAAACAAATTTAAGTGAAAAAAATTACAACCTTCCATTGAGAAATGCAACCAAAATCTTTAGCTCCTTCATAATAAACATAAGAAATGAGATTCAACACCTCTACCAAAAAACATTTACAAAATATAAGAAAAACATGAGTGAAAGGCATAAAATATGACCTGAATAAATAATACATTGTGTCATGGTAATGTATTAAGAAGACAAAATATTAAAAAGATATCAGTTCTCCCCAAATTCATCTATATAACCAATGTACTTGGTTTAAGATGCCAACAGAGTTTTTCATGTAACTTGACAAATAAAAGAGGAAAATGTCAAGAATAGCTAGTTCATTTTTTAAATGAACAAAGTAGAAAAATGATATGTAACAGATATTAAGATGCGCTTTAAACCTATTTTGCAATATGGTATTGATGCAAGATATATACATTGATGAATCAAACAGAATAGAGAGCCCAGAAAGAAACTCTTGCATATATAGCTACTTTTTACACAACAGAATTGACATTTAAAACTATGAAAAATAAAACAGACTACTCAAAAATTTTGCTGAGACAGTTATCAATATGGAAAAAGTAGAAACACACTTGACACCATAAACAATAACAAATCCCAGATGAACTAAAGATTTCTATATAAAAATCAATTATAATGTTCATAGAAAATCCAGGCATTTGCTTTTACCAACTTGGGTTAGGGCAAAATTTCCTAGACAAGGTACAAAAAAGCCCAACTCATAAAGAAAACAATGATACACTGAACTAATTATAAATTTAATTTTTCTTTTTTTACAAAAGACAGTATAATCAAAGTTAAAATTCAATTCACAGACATAGAACAGATATTTGCAAACAATATAACTAATAGATAATTGTTATCCAAAATTATTTAAAGAACTCTTTCAAATCAATAAGAAAAAGAAAACCCAATAGAAAAATGGGAAAAGGATGGGAACTGAAGAGGAATCACAAATGGCCAAAAAACACATGCAAAAGGCTCTCAGCCCAACTGATAATAAAATGTAAACAATAAGATGCCATTCATTCCCATTTCACACCCACCAGATTGGTAAAAATGTTACACTTGGCAAGGATGTAGAGCCATGGAAATTCTCAAGCACTCACTTTAGGAATGTGAATTGGCCCAACTGTTTGGAGAGCAATTTGGCAAGAACAAGTAAATCTGTTGGTGTTCATACCCTATAAGCCAGGAATTCCTCTTCTGAGTGTTCATCCTCAGATATTTTTGTATCCTGTATTCAAGGCATTGTGTGCAAAAATGTTCATTTCTTATTATTTGTGCTTCCCATTGAAAGAAGTAAATATCCATCAACAGGAGAACAGACAAATATATTATGGCATATTTACACAACAGTATGTGATACAGCAGTTAAACATAATGTTAACAATAAGAGCAAATACACAGTGCTTACAATGTGCTTTGTGCTGTTCTATGTGCCTTACATGTTATTTAATTTATGTAATATTTAACTTTCTTCACATTAATATTTAATATTCACCACAATTCATAGTAGTACCAAGGCTAGGAGATTGGTACTATAACAATCCCATTTAATAGACGAGGGAATCAAGGCATAGAACAA
>VSMD01111006.1:0-24149 GCA_008750895.1 Mirza zaza
CTGGTGCCCTGGCAGCCTGCAGAGGTATGCCCCCACTTACCCACTCACTGCCACCCTGGCCCTGCTGGTCTCCCCTGATTTAGTTAGGGCCCCTGACTCTTCAAAGCATGAGAGAGGCTCCACCAACACTATGCTCAGCTGGGGACCCCATGTACCGGCATGTCAAGAATTATACAAATTCCAGCTGCAGGAGCTGGTGAAAAAAAAAAAAAAGAAAGAAAATATAAATTATTATAAAAAAAAAAAAAAAAGAATTATACAATTTACAAACAGACATTTTGCTTAAGACGCCCCCAAAACTGGACTTTGGGCCTTAACTATATGGTAAGCCTGTCATTAGTGTTCTCTGCCCATAACCAAAGTTCTGCTGTTAAAACTGGGGCACCGTCTACATTTCCCCTTTCTTTATGGTAAGTTTCTCCCAAAGACCACTGTTTCTAGCATGTTGCTGCCCCAATCAAACATTTTAATTTTGAACCTTATGATAAGCCATCAAACCCAGCCTCTTTTCCAGTAGAAGCACCTGAAAGACTTAGGTAAATTTGACACTTCAAGGTAGAAAGAGCAGAAAGGACACTTACGTAGCCCCTTTCCTGACCTGGTAGCAACGTCCAAATTCCAAATACAGACGGAACTGGTAATAAGAGGCTGCCCACCTGCGACATCTGAGCCCCTGACCCATGCCCAACCGTGTGTCTACTGAGAGGCCACCATACATCCAAACTGTGATGTGGATGCTGACAACCAAAGCTGATTGGTAACTGTTCTTACCCTTGAGGATTTCTCTAATTACAAATACATATGAAATCAGCCCACAATGATTTTCTGAGCATTGTATGATAGATGCTCTGAAACTCATGAATAAAAATGGAGAGCATACAATTTTACTCAATGGCATATGATGTAGTATGACCTTATAGCCCGAACTACTGTTTTGGTGGGAAGACTATCCCCACCTCTGTATATTTCTGCCTTTGAAGAACACTGCTGGCCTCTCAGTGAGCCCCTCAGGCCAAGACTAAGCTGACTGTTGCACAGGAATGGGCAGAGGTCAGCCAGACCTCCCCACTTTCTTTATGAAATCTGCCTTCCTTTGGGAACCTTGGTCTACTCTGGCCTCAGTAAGCTTAGCATTAAAGGCTCAGCCCCTGGAAGCCAAGCCTGTAGTTTTCCAACTGCTCAGACGAGGTGAGTAGGTTTCCTTTTGGAAACTCACAGTACAAGCAAATCTTCTATCATTTGAGTGAGGCACAAAGAGATTGACCTGGATTAAAGCTAAAATTTGTATCTCCACCTGCCTTCTCTTCTTCTCAAATTGGTTCTGAACTCAAATGGGGAAGATAGGATTGTTACTTCGAGAGGTCCCCCAAACTCTAAGGCTACTCCACTGCCATAAAAACCTCAGCAGATACTACGATGGAAGGTTTTCCTAGAAGGTTTAGCAGCACTGAATGGGCAGCCCCTGAGTCTTCTGATATAACTTCTCTGTGGTGGTTTTTGCTGCTGGTGCTTTGTTTCATTGTTTTGTCACTTTGAATGGCTTCCAGTCCCACTCAAATGACTACAGCTCCTTCAATTAGTGGTGTTCAACATTGGTTTCCTCTCCAAGGCAGCTACTTAAAGGGAATCTCTCCTAAATAGCTCTTCATTTTGATTGGAACAGGAAAATAAACATGGAGAGATTATCACAGCTATATCTGGCAACACCATCAGAAAAGTGATCCGGAATTGTTTTAATTTTTCTAGATTTCCAAAAATGTTTTTCTTCTCTTTTGTATGTTAGGCCCTACTTTTCACTCACTCGGGAATGAGCCAACAATGCATCCCCTTCTCATCCCTCTATCCCTGATGAGACATTAAAAATTCAACTTCCTCTTCTTTAGCGAACAATTATCTCACTCATTGGCTTGATTCACTGATCTCTTAATGACAGCTTTCCTGCGGTTTCCTTTGAATGTTTAAAATATGAAACAACCCCATCTTGTCAGGCTGAAAACTGTGGCTGAGTTTTTAGTAGCTGTTTCCAATAAATAATTTCAAGGGGTTTCAAATTATCCATCATCTGACAGCTCTTGGGAAGATTTTCTCATATCCTTCAGGCATAAAAAGCCATTTCTAACCTCCATGCTGTCCCACTGATTACCCACAACGATTTTCAAAATCGGTTCCATTCTTCTGAAAGAACCTCTCTCCCCATCAATACTGATGGGTGCTTTGAATGCACACATGCCCAGGAGGAAGGGCTGTCTGTGACTCTCCTTCACTGGCCACGAATCACTAGCAAATGGATTATGAAGATTAGAATGGAATACCAATCCTGTTCACATAATATAATATCTTATGAAAAGATGAACATGTTAGGAAGAGAAAATAGAGGATGGGGGAACCAAAAGTAATTTCTGATGGGAGGAGGCAAAAATAATATTGTCACAAAGGAAGAGAATCAAGTAAAAGAACCATTCTGATTGGGAAAAAGTCACTTCCAGGGGTTTATGCTGTATCCTGTTACCACAGCTTCCTTCCTTCCTTTCTTCCCCATGGAAGGATGGAAAGGAAAACTCAGAAAGGGAATTTAGAAAGGAGTCCAGTCTTCAGTTTATCCATAGCTCCTGGAGAAAGACTGAAATAGCAGATAGACTCTTATGTAGTGTTGGGGGATGGTGAAGGGAGCAAAGAATCTCCAGAAATAAGAACTTAAGCAGAGAAATAACAAAACTAGAAAATTCAATCTTTAGACATCTTCACACCCAGAGGACCTGAAAGCAGAGGACAAACTCTAACCCTAGAAATTAATTCTGACTCTAGAATAGGGATTGTGGACATATTTTTAAAAGGTTTTATTATATAGTTGAAAAATAGGTCAAGGTTGGATTGTTTCAATAGTCCAAATTAACAAAAATGATACTAATACCTCTACATGTTTCCTTGAATCTTATACTGTCTCATTAATATTGAAAGTATTTTTATATTGCTGTGCTTAGTTTTATTTAAAAAATAATTTTTTCGCTTGTTTTTTGTTCAATTTAAGGGAAGCCATGCTACTAAACAAACACATTTAGAAGCTAAGCTCCAGGATGACATGTTAAAAATAAAAACTGTTTCCTGGACTTAAAGAGTTCATGAGCTAATTGAGGAAATACACATATAAATAATTCTAATGAATGCAATAGGTAAACTAATGAGATTCTTCCCCTTTGCACATCATCACTACCTTTAAAAAGAAAGAAACCCATACGCACACAACCACAAGTAAAAAGGAAGTCCTCTTCCAGCATTCTCTATCTCATCATCTACCTACTTAGGCAAACCAGAAACCTAACGTTCATCAAACCCTCATCCTCAAATCCAGACTTCACCATGCTAGTTGATGTGACCACTTTATACTATTTGGGGCCTGTTGATTTCTCTGGAGCACCTTCCATTATCACCAACACCAGCTCTTTAACCCACATCATTGCCCAGATGACTACAATGGCTTCTAACTACCCAGCCCCTGTACTCTGGCATCTCTCCAGTCTGCCCTATGGACAGCAACTGGAGTGTCCTTTCCAAAACACAGACTTGATGGTGTCATCCCCCTGCTGAAGGCCCTTCAAATAGTCTTCATTGTTATTCAGACTAGCGCTAACTTTTTTCTTTATTTTTCTTTATTTCCTTTTTTTTGAGACAAGGTCTCACTCTGTCACCCAGGCTAGAGTACAGTGGCACAATCATAGCTCATTGCAGCCTAGAACTCCTGGGTTCAAGTAGTCCTCCTGCCTCAGCCTCCCAAGTAGCTGGGACTATAAGTGTGCACTACCACACCTGGTTAAATTTTTTTCTTTTTTTTTTTTTTTTAGAGATGTGGTTGCACTTTGTTGCACAGGCTGGTCCTGAACTCCCAGCCTCAAGCAATCCTCCCACTTTGGCATTCAAAATTGCTGGGATTAAAGGTGTGAGCCACTGTGCTCAGCCAGTACCAACTTTCTTTACTTGGTATAGACACCTGCACGGTCTGGCCATTGCTGACTCCTCTAGCCTCACCACAGGCCGGGAAGCCCCATCCCCTTCACTGAGCAACCCCTTGAAGGGGCCCACCTCCTGCCACAGGGGCTTCACACACACCAGTCCTCCTTCCCAGCCTGGCGTTCCTCCCGCATCCTCTTTTTTAACCTCTGCCTCACAGCAGGTGCAATTTTATATTTATTTATAGATTTGATTAGCTGCCAATTCTTTGACCAGACTAGCATAGTGCTTGATATATACTAAGCATTAAAATATTTGTGGAGTAACTTAATAGAAAAATTTAAATGAGATCACAAAATGGGATTAATAAATGAAAGCATTCAGAGACATTTTCAGAAACAGTCTTTTGAGTTGTGCTTTGAAAGATGGGTATCAATTTATTAGGAGGAGAAATAATTAAAAGGATATTTGGAGCAGAAGAAATAACCTGAGAAAAATACTGTGAAAATGTGTAGAGAACAGATGATCCTTGAACAACATGAGTTTGAACTACATGGTCCATTACATGTAGATTTTTTCAACAAAAGTTACACTGAGTGTGCCTGCAACTCCCCATGCACCTCCTTTGCCTCTCTCACCTGAGACAAGACCAATTTCTTTTCCTCCTCAGCCTACTCAACATGAAGATGAAAATGAAGACCTTTAAGATGATCTACTTCCACTTAATGAATAGCAAATACATTTTCTTTTCCATATGATTTTCTTAATCATCAGTAAGGCTTCCAGTCAGCAGTATGCTGTTAGTTAAGTTTTGGGGGAATCAACAGGGATCTTTGACTCTAACCCCTGTGTTGTTCAAGGGTCAGCTGTATTTCAGACTATATATCCCCTGCCATAGCTGGTATGGCAAGTGAATGGAGTGTAGGGACCAGAAGTGTAGGTACAGAATTATGCTTGAGCAAAGTGGTGAGAGGCAGTGAGTGACATGGGGAAGTTTGGGCTTGATCCTGTGGGTGAAAGGGGCATGCTGAATGTTAACCAAGGGGTGGAATCAAAGCACAGAGGGGAGAAAGGATAAGATGGAGTAGATCCTGCAGGCAAGAGACCCAATAGGTGGCTGATAAAGACAAACTAACACAGTAGGCAAAGGAGTGGGGAGCAAAGGTCCAATACGAGAGTATTTTGGAAGGTAAGATCACTGGGACACAGTGGTTGAGTGGCTCTCAGGGGTTGAAGATGAGGCAAGGAGCACACTCTTTTTTTCTCCCAAAGCAATAGGATAGGTGGTGTTTTCATCAACTGAAACAGAGCCCTTAAATAGAAGTTCAGGCACAGTTATAGAATAAGTAATTTCATATTTGTATCTGTTGGATACCCAAGTAAAAGATATCCAACAGCCATCAGATACCTAATGATGATCTTCAGGAGAGACAGCACAGCTCCGAGTACAAGGAGTTGTGTCAAGTACACCACAACCAACACCCAGTCCAGGGATGACAACTGAGCTACGACTGAGGTGGCTGCTCAGCAGATATGCCATGAATGCCCCGATTCTGTATTAAACCCGATTGTGAAGACGTATGAGTTTAATGGGGAAGAACCTTATAAACAGTTGCCAATATCACTTAAACAAGTGAAGGTAACATGTTTTTGCTATTTATTACTGTATTCAGATCCTCTGGCTTGGACCAAATTGCACAGAAGTAATTATATTGTGGTAGTTAAGAGGACAGGGCTCTACCAGTTACTTAGTCCAATCCACACTTGGCATCTTTTAACTTTGGAGAGGCCACATAGGCATCGAGTGGGGAATAGTATGTTAACAATACTTAGCACTGTAACTGGCATGTAATAAATGCTCTTTAAATGATAGCTTATTTTATTTTTGCCACACATTTAACATTAAAGTTAAACTCAACAAGTACATGTGTATTGAGATACAGTTCTGTGCTGCCAGTGTTGAGGTAGGCAATGGAATGGTGATAGAAAAATAAATGTATTCAAATACCCTCAAGGATCTCAGTTCTAGCAAAGGTGGTCACTGTTTGGTGGAAACTGAGGGAAACAGGACAAACAACGAAGGACAAACGAAATGACGACTGCAAATATCACACCAGCTCCTAACTAATGCCCATCCATATTCCATCCTAGCTAGGGTCAGTACTTCAGTGAAGCTTGTGCTGTAAACTCCATTTTTACCAACTTGTATACAATTTGGGGGCTAAGTCTGGTCCTTTGAGTACTATCTTCCACATGGGGAAAGCACTAGTGCTCCAAGTCTACCCACTCCCCGAAATCCAGGAATGTCTTCCTACTGTTTAGCAGGTAAATAACACCTCACATTTTATATTTCATAACATAAATGAGGATGTGAAAGTTCAATCGGTCAAGTCAATCTGTCCAAGGACACAAAGCCACAAAAGATTTGAATAAAGATTCTGTAGCTGTGAGTTTGCAGGACAGTATTCACCGTCCCCGGATAACTTTCTTTGCACAGAGGTCGGGGAGACCTTAAAGGGTCCATTACCTAAGGATGATCTAAGCAGGGATGGAGAGATGGAATTCCGGAGTGTTTTCTGAAATATTTATAAGCTTTGAAATGAATAGTTTTGCTAACATGGACAAGTGGATGATGTCAATGTCTTTAAGTAGCTATTATCTGTGAGAATCTATGGAATACATTTAATCACACAATTTGGAGATCAAAAAGACCTCAGAGGTCATCTGGTTTCACCTCCCATGACACACAGAAGCCTTTTTGCTGCAGCAGTCTTCAAAGAACTTAGGATACAGGTACCCCTCAAACAGTAGCACCTCACAAGGGAAAGGCATCCTGGAAGTTATGTGATCAATCCAACCTCTCCAACTGAAAGGTGAGGAAGGTAAGGCCCAAAGTATCCGAGCGACACATCAACACACTCAGGTGGCCACCTACACTTGTCTCTAGGGCTAGACCCAGAAAGCAGACCCACTGGAGTTAACACTGCCTCAATTTAAGATCTTAAAAAGCTATAGTAAAAAAAAAAATTACAGATGACTATTATCCATTTTTCACCACAAATAATTTGGAGAATGCCAAGTTTGGAATCAGAGGGCTACAGAAAAAAAAAAATTCTGAATTCCAACTTAAAATTGCGCATCAACACTTTGGTAACCAGATATCCTGATCCTAGGGAAACATTCCTGGCTTTTGACAGGTTCAGAAATATGCAAATGACAGGAAAAGTCTCACCAAAAGCCCTAGTGTTGCTAGTACTATTGTAATTGTACATAACTATGTAATAGGTATCCTAGAAAGGCAGTATAAGTACCAAACAGAAACATCCCTATCCCTTATTCAACTGCCTTTGGGGTTAGATGGAGCTAAAACATTGGGATAGAGTGTGTTGTTCGAGAATGTGCCAGTGTCGAGATACGTTCTCTCTCTTCCTCACAAGGAGGACAGTTTCTGTCCATTGTACAGTCTCAGAAGCTGAGGCAGAGAAAGTTACTCTAATTTTCCAGTTATCCCAAATAAGTGGAATGAGTTTTTAAAGATATTAGTGGTTAGTCTATAACTCAGTGGTCTAGAGTCCAAGCCTTCTGCAAAGCCTTTTAAAGTAGGCTGCATTTAGATATAAAGAAATAGGGACCTGCATTTTGGGCTTCAAATTACATCACCCACCTCCTCTTTATCCAGGGGTATTTTAGCACTCACTGAAAAATGGAGTCCTACCTGGAAGTAGTCATGTCCCTTCACCACTACCACGTGAATTTAGCTAATGCTCTTTCCAGCATTGTCTACACAGAAATCTCTACAGAACCCTTAACCAACAGGGAGCTACAATGTGTTCACTGACTTAGTGCCAGGTGATGTGACAGGTTAAGCTTTCTAAATTACAATTTCCATCAAAGTTTAGTGACTCCAAGTTGACCACATACAAGGTCAAGTCCAAATTTCCTAGTGATATACTTAGGCTGGCATTCAAAACCTCCCATATTCTGGCTGGAATTTACTATTAAATGTTTTGTTCAGCCATTATTACATTTCCCAAGTCTTTCATTCAAGCCAAATTGGTCTTATATGTCTTCTAAACATGTCTTATACTACTCTACTTCCACATTTGTGCTAAGGCCATTGTTTCCCCATTCTCAGATGCCTCTACTTCTTTTATTATTTATCTATATTCTACCATCCTCTAAGATCCCTCTCTGATTCTTACTATTTTTGAGTAAATAATCGCTGTTTTTATGCCAAGCCTGTACTATGTGCTAGGTAAACCCGAGTATAAAATGGTGAGGAAAAACCAGTGCTTTAATCTTACATTCTAGTTTAGGAGAAGGAGAAAGAACAAACAGGGAAAACAAATTAATATGCGATAATCAAATACAAAAATTGCTATGGAATGAACCACCTAAAATAGAAAATAGATTTCGGTAGATGGATTATTCCCTACAGAGATGGTGAGAGACCTCTCTGAAGAGGGGCCATTGAGCTAAGAGTTAAGGATGAAAAAGAGCCAAATGCCCCAAGAACATTCCAGGCCAGGATAACAGAGTAGAAAGCTTTGGGTGGCAAAGAATCTAGAACCAGAATAAGAGTGGCAGGAAGTAAGGTTGGAACTGCCACAGCTTTCTAGTAGGTAAAAATCTGCTTTTTCTCTGACTTCATCTGCCAGTTGTTTTTAATCTTATTCCTTGCGTAGCAAGCTCCATAAGAGCAAGTACCTTAGCTGCCTTGTATCCATCTGAGCATCCACCAGGAAATGGAAGCCCATGGAAGGCATTCAACAAATAATTGCTGAGATTCTAGTTCCCTAAGGGCAGGGCTCCATGGTCCAACGTCACAGGACAGAACTGAGCGTGAGATTGATCCACTCTATTTACTCTAGGAAATCTCATCTCTTTGTAATTACTCTTACCCTGATGGGAAGGGGCTGCTTCCAATTCTTACTCCTTTTCGTATTGTCACATTCCTCTGTGAACTGTCCCCTGACAACCACACCAAAGCTGATTCTTTCTCCCTGCTCTAGACACCTGGCATCCAACCTGAAGGTGAACCCATGTCAATAAAAAATGTTTAACACAATATTAAGTCATGTATATATAACTGTCTTAATACATTTACTTAGAAAACATCCAAAAATACATTGAAAGGATAGGTTCTTATGAAATATATAAATTTTAAAATTATAAAGAATCCAACCATTTTACTGCAGTGAGAAAACAATTTGAACATTTCATTATGTTTCTGAGATCTCAAATACTATAATACGGTGACTTAAAGGTCTGGGTCTAAATTCAGTTTATTTCAATACCTGTTCCAATGGCTCCATAGCTAAAAATTATACCTCAAAATTACATAATATAAAGGGAAGAAATGCCTCATTGACTGCATTTAGTAAATCATTATATCCCCACCCCTAAAGGCTATCTACAAACTATTCAGTTATTAGATTTGTTTCTTCTGATATCAATCCGTTTGCTCTTACAACTGGCTGATAGGAAGCGTTGATGCACAATTTATATGAAGTTCTACATTTTTCTAAATGTAGACAAATGTATTTAAGGAACCCTAAAACAATCAAGTAGATCATGTATTAGAAATTTTTGTGTTTAATAATATATGATGTTTAATTATGAATAATTTATGGGGAAAATATCACAAAATAAAAACTTTTAAATTTTTAATTATTATGGATACATAATAGTTGTATATACAGGATGTCCCAAAAGTCACCATACATACGGAAAAATGGGAAATTGTATCTGAATGTACCTTTATTTACAAAATATTCATCACAAAATTTTACAAAATAAAATAGGATAAGTGTGATTATTTTGCCATAAGGTAACCCATTGTGTGATACAAAAGGTTTTTGTGGTAACCACACATCTCATTACATAGTATTATAAACAACTGTATTTTAAAGGACTTGATATCTAAAATTAACCTGATGACATCCTAAACTTCATGAACCTCAAGCTTCAATTTGTTAACTGAAATGTTTTACTGATAAGTTGTTCAGTTAACAACTTTCACACATGGACCTCTGTAAACCTAACCTAGAACTTAAAGTGCTGTGTTTATTCCACCCAAAGTTGCTGTTTTATCAATGATTACACTTGGTTTTCTGATAAAACTGTTTAATAAGTCACTTATTTTTGAGTGTCTTCTCCAGCATATATTTTCTTTATGGAACTGCAAATCAGTCCTTTATCTATTTCAATATTTAAACCTAATCTAGCAAATATCATAAACACTGAAATTTATTAAAAATTTGTACTTTCCTTCAACTATATAGCAAACTTTCAATATCTATATTTTAATATTTTCTTCTTCAGACCATCAGTGTTTTCTAATGTGTCACCCAATTATTCAGTGAAAAATGATTTTAGTTTATCTTTGGATTAAATCAGCTATTCTTGCTATAGTAAGAAAAATGAATATTTCCCTATTGGCCAGCAACTTTTTACCTCTGCTGCTCAGTAAGTGATCTTCTCCAAAATTACTTAATCATAAAGAAGAAAAGAGCAACTCTATGTGAAGAAACTAGACAGATACCACCTTAACCAAGAGATCAAATTTAACATCACCAGTAATAGAACAAACCAACATCAAGTCCGCTAGATGATGTACTGAGACATTCCTATTACCATTTATGTGGTATCCCTGTTCAAAATGCATACCTGAATCCAATCATGAGGGAACAAACATAAATTGAGTGCTATTCCACAAAATAACTGACTTATACATACCTGAACCCAATATCAACGCTCAATTTTCCCGATTTTGAACATTATAAGGCAGTCATTTAAGAGAATGTCCTTGTTCTTTTGTAGTACACAATGAGATATGTAGGGATAATGGGATACAATGACTCCAAGTTACTTCAAATGATTGAGGAAAAAAATGCACCTATCGTATATACAGAGTGATAAAGCAAATTGGGAAAAATGTAAACAATTGGTAAAGGATATATAGGAAATTCTTTACTACAGCTTATCTTCCAGTTTGAAATATTAACATAAAAATTTTTAAAACAAAAGATATTTCAAAACTAAATCTCAACTGATTTATGCAAGCATATGTCAAATGCAATATATTTCAATGTACTAGAAACAAACAGGTAAGGACACACTGCCAACCTTCTTGAAACCTCCCTTATACTCATGTGACATACTTTCTGTTCAACTTATATGCTAACATTCATGAAGCTTAATTTTTAATTTTGAGGTTAAAAATGAAAATAGAAGTTTTAACATTTTCTTCCTTCAACATATACCCCAATATGTTGTTTTGTATAAGCTCAGTACAAAATCCACTTGAAGCATCACTCTTCTACAATAAAATCATACAGTGATCATAATAGGGCACCCTATTGCTCTCTAACTGTTGTGCATTGTTCCAAATGCCTTGTATACAATTCCTCAAGTGAGAATTCTATGAGGTTAAGTGCTAGAAACAGAAGTTGAACCCAGGCAGCTCTGCTTCAGAGACCATACTTTCAACTACCATAACAGCTTGCTTCTTCAAATATTCTGTTCCATATACCAGTGCAAATACACGTGCCATTCACCTTAGTATCCTTATCTCCTACCACACTGCATGACACAAAGTAGGTCTCAACTAATACTTTGGCTGAACTACCATTCATTTTATGTTCTATTGTTACTATTTATAGTAATGGAATGTGGTACATAGCATCACATGTATAAAGCTTATCTCCCCAACTGGGGCCCACTTTTTTCAAATAAGGGTCCTGGTCTACATGAATATTCCTAAGGTTGTTTTCCAGAGAATAACTTGTCATTCTACAACCTTTTGTTTTGACCCTTGAATCCATCTTCCATCAATAAATCCAAATCACCAATAAAATATTGTCATGACACAAGTTCCTCAACTTCCCTTTGCCTCGGCCCTTTTAGGCATTGCTTCCTACCTGTCAGCAGTCTGACAGGTCTATTCAAAGCACTCATGTTATTTGCCAAGTTGCTTTTATAATATTAAATACACATCTGTATACAGAGTATGTTCTTGAGCACTGTTATATATACTTTTAATATTTTAAAAGTCCTGATTTTATTTTAAATATATGTCATTGAACACTGCAGTAATTTCCCCTTAATACTAAGTATGATTTCAAAATCCAGCAGTTAAAAAAAAAAGGTTACTTCTAGACCAGAACCTGATTATTATCCTTCATATTCAGACATACCATGTAAGAAAACCTATTCCCTCCAACAAACAAGTACTGGATATTTATGGTAGTAAAAATCATCAAAATGGATGATGAGGAAACCAACAAATCTCCTCCTAAAGTAAAATCATAGAAGTTTAGCACTTTGGTCCAAGACCAAAAAAAAAAAAAAAATCATATGGAAACGAGCAAAGAACCTTCACCCTTCTTATAAAATGTCTAGGGTTTTTCTCTTATTTTTCCAATATGTATATGTATTTAAGCTAGCAAAGCTAAAACATGAGAATTAAAGCAAGAATCATATTTGGTCAGAAAATACAGTAATTTCTTCATTTCAGAAGACTGTGCTGTTACAGAATATTTTCTAAATCATATTGCCCCTGGAGATGCTTGAAATAAAACAAAATACATAAATGTTAGGCATCCTCTCCAAAGGGAAGACATAATGTTCCTCCCTGAGGAAGTGTACCACTGACTATGACAAGCCAAAAATCTACTCATACATTTGCATTTCCTTCACGAATGATTTGAGGTAAGCATTGCTCCCAGAACTAGAGCCCAGGGAGCTAGGCAGATAATCTACGGTACACCAGAAGAGGGTACACTGGAGGAAATGTGTAGATCTGGCTAAAGACTGACATGATCATGCTGACAATTACAATTTGAGAGATAAGAAAAAAATATATTCCAAGACCTAGAAATGCATCTGAAGAGAAAAGCAGCAGGAGAGAAGTGTTTCTAGAATGACTAGGGAGTTTACGCTGAAGGGTGTCCACCTGAGCTGGAATGGAATTTTTGAGATGAAACACATGCAGTTTCAAAGTTTCAGGCCAAGTTTCAGGCAGGTTTGTGGTTAGCAGGATGAAGAATATGCAGCAGGTGCTGGTAGCCTATATCTAGATTCTAACCTAGGGACAGGGAAGTCTTGTCTCTAAGGAATAGACATTCAAGGCAAGGAGGCTCACTTACTAAAGAAAAGAGGAAAGATGGCCACAGAAGGTACAGGCTGGAGCTCTGTCCATATAGAATTACATGGTCACCAGCACAGCAAGATGAGTGACAAGGCAGAACCAAGCAAGTGACTGACTCCTTCAACTTTAACCACCTGCAGGAGGACTGAGGTGGGACTGAGCTTATGGGGTTGAAGGGACATAAGCTAGGTGTGTTCGAGGGCTGAAGGGGCAGGGAGAACAGTCCAGTATTGTGCCTCAGATATGGCCAAAGCTATAGGGCAGTAGTGGTCTTTCATTTTCTCCCTCTCACTTCCCTTTCGAGTCCAGAATTTGCCTTTTTTTTTTTTTTTTTTGAGACAGAGTGTCATTCTGTCACCCAGGCTAAAGTGCCATGGTGTCAGCCTACCTCACAACAACATCAAACTCCTGGGCTCAGGGGATCCTCCTGCCTCAGCCTCCCAAGTAGCTGGAACTACAGGCATGTGCCACCATACCTGGCTAATTTTTTCTATATATTTTAAGTTGTACAGCTAATTTCTTTCTATTTTTTGTTTGTTTGTTTGTTTTAGTAGAGATGGGGTCTCACTCTTGCTCAGGCTGGTCTCAAACTTCTGAGCTCAAACAATCCACCTATCTCAGCCTCCCAAAGTGCCAGGATTATAGGCGTGAGCCACCACGCCTGGCCTGGAATTTGCTCTTGAGGTACCCTCATCACTTGACATCAAGTATGTATTTCAGGTGAGTCTCACCCAATAGACTATAAGCTTTTTGAGAGCCAAGCCAGTGACTATTGTACCAAGTGTTGATGCACAGGACAACTGTCTCCTATACTAATATGGGGATATAAAAGCCCCCTACTTGATACTAAATTGTGCAGAAAGACTACCTTGTCTAGCTGCTGGTTCTTTCAACAAATGTCTGGTCTCTTTGCCTGGATTCCTGACACTGCTTCCTCAGTCATCTGTGACCCCTGGCCTTTAAACCCCAGCTGGCCACTCAAAGATTGTCAGAAGCTTTCTGCTGTGTTCCTATAGATTGCCCCAATTCTCCACCTGCCCCTGATATGCCCTTGACAGACAGATGTGCACCTATGACTTGCTCTGATCTAGACGTGCTGCTTCCATTCTTCAAGACACTCACGTTGTTTAAGAGCAGCTGCAGCTGGACCACTGGTTTGGGGTGATATGTTAGGTCCAACCCCATGGTTGTCCAATCTTTCATCTGCCATCCTATCCTAGTAGCCACCAAATACCTCAGTACAATAGGTTGGTACTCAATAGGTGTGACCAAAGCTGCCATAAAGAACTTAATAGCTGCTATTAAAACAGTTTATTCTTTTGGGCACCAAAATAAAAAGCAGAACCAGAACACCTAGAATGAATATAAATTACATCAATATTGTATATGTGCATATATACATTGTACAAATAGTGCAAATTAGCCAAAAGCTTAAAATGTAGTTATTTCCATGCAACATTTTATAACTGCATTTGAAATGCTCAGCTGCATGACTATCGTGATGTTGTCAATTGTTTAGTTGCCATTCCCAGCAATCTGAAGATCAGAAATTCTATGTTTCCAGATTTTAGGGGACCTTCATGATTAAATTCTGGGGCTATTCAAGGTAACCTAACTGTATAATCCTTTGATACACATTTGCCCCTAGTAATGAAGATACCCCCAATAGTCTCACAGGAGACTGGCATGTTCAATGGACATGAGAACTCACCCAGAGAAAGTAGATTGTAGGGTACAGCTTGCAAACACTATTTCCACAATGCTGTAGAAAGGTGATGTTAACAGGAAACAGAATCATTCGAGGTAGGTCTGCACCATGCACCTCTATAACTGAGAGACCTGTCAATTGCATGCTTACTCTTGATCAGGGGTCCTCAAACTTCTTAAACAGGGGGCCAGTTCACTGTCCCTCAGACCATTGGAGGGCCATTGGAGAGTGCGGCGCACATGCCACACATGCACACTGTGCGCCCAGGACGAGTCGGCTGCTAAGCAGGACAGGCAGTGGAGGCAAAAACACCCGACGGACTAGTTAAATGTCCTTGGTGTGCCGCATGTGGCCCGTGGGCCGTAGTTTGAGGACCCCTGCTTGATTTTTCTCAGTCACCTTAAAGAGAAGGCAGCCCCTGAAACTGAGATCATCCCAACATGGATAAGAATAAATATACTGCTCATCCCTAGACATGTAGAAGCAATGTTGGAGCTCTCATGAGATGTCAGTCTACTAGATGCGCGTTGCTTCACCATACACTTGTGTCAATCATGTGTATGTCTTTGTTTGGCAAAAATTAAAGTAAATCCTGCTCGACCCCCATCCTGCCTGATATCATCTAGGACTTCCCAGCATCAACCCACTTCTTACAAAGCGGCTTCTCAGTCCACAATTGCAGAGGCAGCTATTGTTGTTGCACCCCCAAGATGCACCATTGGCATCAGGTTTTACCATCTGTCCAGTACAGTTGTCGGATCTAGAACAGAATCTCATTTGCCCAGATTGCTGCCAAACTCACGGTTGTCCATTTGGAACTGAGCAGCTTTGCAGATGGCCCCATTTCCTTTGTGGAGAGTCCCTTTCCCAGGCTACTGAGGCAACTGTCCTTAAGGTGTGGCTCTTCCAGGCACCCATGCAGGTTTTCAGCCCCTCCTCCAATGCATAGACTTCCAAGGCTCAGGAACCTGTCTTCACAGCCTACATCCCTGACTCTTAGCCTACCATCTCATGGCCCAAAAGATGTGCTGCTCTTTTCTTCAGCCTAAAGCACAATGCCTCCATTTTCCTCCCCCCTCATTATCTATCCAATTTAGTTGTACCAAAGGATTTTTTTTTTTTTTTTTGCCTCGTCTTACTTAACCTCTCAGTGGCTTTTAACAAAAGTTGTTCATATCCTTTTCCTAAATCACTTTTTCCTTTTGGCTTCGATGAAGCCGCACTTCCCTGGTTCTATTTTTCTGCCTTGCTGACTGCTCCTTCTCAGTCTCTGTTATCAGATCTCTAAATGTTGGGGTTTTTTAATGCTTTAATAAACACTTACGTAATGCATCCTGTTAACACTCACTAAATACCTCTTGCTCTTAGTGCTTTGCAGATACCATCTTATTTATGCCCCCCCGCCCAATGCTGAATTCTCACATCCTGTTCCTATTTTCTCTTTCTGGATTGTCTCATCCAATCTCATGGCCATAAGTACCATCTACTCACTGACATGTCCCAAATTATGTCTCTGGCCCCAGTGTTTCCCTGGAATTCCAGATTTGTTTAGCTAACTCCCCACTCAGTATTTCCATTTGCACATCTGATAGGAATCATCAACTTGGCATGTCCAAAATGAAATTATCCACCTGCCCAGATATATCCCCCACATACGCCAGTCTCCTCCTATGAGGAAAATGGCAGCTTCATTCATTCTAAGATCCTCAGGCCAAAATTTGGATCCATATTTGATTCCTTTCTCTCTCAACCCACACTCAGTCCATCAACATATTCTTCTGGATTGCCTTTGGTCAGAGGTGGATTCCGATTACCTCTCTCCAACTCCACCTCTGCCACCTTAGTCCAAGCCAACACCATCTCTGACCTGGATAAACAGAAGAAGAGCCTCTAACACGATGTCCTTCCTCCACCCTTGCCTTCCTATTGTCTGTTCTCCACACAGCAACCAGAGGAGTCAGAATTCCTTATTGGCTTCCATCACACATAAAATACATGCAAAGTCCTTTTCACAGTGATTTGACTCACACTTTCTCCCCGGCCTCATACTCTGTTTCTTCCCCCTGCTCTTTTTCCCAACCTGCTCTTTTCCAAGTGTGCCTTTGTTCACATTCTTCCCTCTGCTCAGAATGTTCCTGCCTGAGACCTTTGCGTTGTTCGTTTCCTTTCTCAGGTTTCTGCTCAATGATTACCTTTACAGAGAGGTGTTTTTGACATTATCTAAGGTAAAAGTTCCCTTCACTCGCTTCCGTCTCCCTTCACATTACTAATTTACACCTTCTGTCTCTATTATGCCTTTTCATCATCATACTTACCCACTTATGCATTTGTTGTAAATCATATTGATTCTCCCAATAGATACGATATTCCGTCTTATTTATTGTTTTACCCTAATGTCTAAAAGAGAACCTGCCACTCAGATGTTAATTACTATTTAAAAATAAATGTTTACCAATAATTTCCTTCTGGGCTTTAACCAGTTTGAGTTGAATTTCCATCACTAGAAAACAAAAGCTTTGGTCATGGAGGCAAGATGGCTGACTGGAGACATCGTTTGTCAGATTGTCTCAGAACGAACGAAAATTTTTAGAGAGAAAAAAAAAAAACATAGCTCAGGTATAATTCTGAGAGAAAAGTATCAGAACCTAACGGAGATTCCACAGGAAGAAGTTGCAACAGGGGACAAGAAGGAGCAAGATTTCAGCAGAGATCAACCTCCAAGAAACTTGGAGTCCCGTGGAAAGGGTTGGTGGGGGTTTTGTGTCTCCTTCCCTCCCACCTCTGGTAGTCACCAGGCTCCCTAGCTGCTGGGGAGCTTCTCTTCCCTCAAGCCCAAAACCTGCTGCCACCAGTGAATGGAGAGCTTCCTGAAAACAAAGAACCAGGCTGCCAGCCCCCTCGGGGGTGTTGTTCCCAATCACTACAGACTAGAGCCCAAGTGCCGAGCACCCTACTCCTTCTCCACCCATGGTGTGCCTTTGTCCTCCCCCAGGGAGCTTCAGACCTTCAGTTTTCCTATCACTAGTCCCCACACAAACATTTCCCAACTCCTGCCCACACTGCGGTGGCCACAGGGGGCCAGTGGGGCCCAGAGGAACTGTGTGACCCCAGACCTTGGACATTCCGGATGGGCTGCCTTCCTGGCAGAGGGACCAAGAGGACCAGCGAGCCACTTCTCCTCCATTCAGACTCTTTTCCTCCCCCGCCCAATGCTGTCGAATGGTAAAGGTCACTCCCAAGGCATGAATGAGCCAGGGCTCTAAGGAGCAGCTGTTCCCCCTCTGTTATCACACCCACTACACCCAGGCTTCCAGAGAGAATAGAGCTTATACCTTTCCTCTTAAAACCTGCAGCAGACCAAAGGGTGCTCAGGCTGGGAACTCCCCCCCTGCCAGCCCTCCCAAGTGTTGCTCACCTGGCTGCTCCAGCAGAATAGGGCATAACCCGAAGCAGAGGGACATTAAGCCTGCTTGAGCACTCTATGGGCAACTCAGGACCAGCATGCTTCTCCCAGCACAGTCAGGGAATTAAAATTAAACTACAATGAGATACCACCTTAGGCCTAGCAGAATGGGCCTCATGAAAAAGTTAAAAACCAATAGATGCTGGTGTGTATGCAGAGAGAAAGGAACACTTATATACTATTGGCAGGACTGCAAATTAGTACAGCCCCCTGGAAAACAGTGTGAAGATTCCTCAAAGGAATAAATGTAGACTTACCATTTTAGCAATCCCACTACCAGGTATCTACCCAAAGGAAATCAAGTCATTTCATCAAAAGTACACCTGCACTTGAATGTTTATCGTAACACAATTCACAATTGCAAAGATGTATTAAGAGAATCAATCTAAGTGCCCTTCAATTCATAATTGGATAAAGAAAATGTGGTGTGTGTGTATATATATATGTATGTGTGTGTGTGTATCTATACACACACTCACCATGGAGTACTACTCAGCCATGAAATGACTGAAATAATGTCATTTGCAGCAACTTAGATGGAACTAGAAACTATTGTTCTGAGTGAAGTATCTCAGGAAGGGAAACCAAACACCACACATACTCACTAGTAACTGGGAGCTAATAGATGGGTATACATAGCACAACGCAATGTAAAGGACATGAAAAACCAAGAAGGGGAGATGTGGGAGGGTGGGTGTGAGATTAAAACTTACCTATTGGATACAATGAACCCTATTCTGGTGATGGGCACGCCAAAAGCCCCAACTTAAGCATTATACAAGATATCCATGTAACAAAAACACTTGTACTTCCTTAATTCATATTTTGAAACAAAAAATAAACTAAAAAAAAAATTTAAAGTAAAAAAACAAACAAAAAAAAGATTTGGCCTAAAAAAAAAGGATATATATTTGTTGATGTTATTGCTGTTTCGTAACATGAACAAGCGCTAACTCTCTCAATTTTAGCTCCAAAAACACACACACAGAGCATGTTAGGGAATCTTACAGACAAACAGTACTCCACTGAACTGGAAACTGTTGCATGGAACAAAATTTCAAGTAATTTTGAAAGCATGGGACAATATAAGTGATTTCAGATTCACAACTCTGCACCTCTATCAGTAGTTGATTGCTATCTCTCAGCATGAAGTTCCAGTTTTTCCCAATATCTCTACTTTTGGCTTTATGATTACAAAAGAGATAGATAATAGATTGTGCTTCGCCACTAGTTTAAATTGGCCACTTACTATTATTCTCTAAGGTATCATATTGTCAGGGAACTATCATTTGTTTATTCAAAACGTATTTAATACCTTTGTTGTGGATATAGAGGAGAGAAAGAAGGGACCAATAATTTAGGGTATTCAACTCATCCCAGTTTGCCTAAGACTTTGCTGGTTCTCGTGCTGGACACTAAAAGTCTTGTGTCTTGGAAAGCCTTCCAATCCCAGGCAAACTAAGATAGTTGGTCACCCTAGAAAAATTACTCTTAGGATATGGGCGTGAGTAATGGGGTAAATAGTATAGTCACTTACCAACCCAGAAGAAAACCTGGAAACAAATTGGCAGGAGGATAGAATGTAAGACCTTTTTTGAGATGCCTAGGAGGCATCCAAGTGGTAGTTGGAAAAACAAGTCCAAACTTAGAGAAGTCAGAGATGCAGTTATAAGTTTTGGATGCATCATCCAACAGATAGTATTTTAGGGTCACAGAATTGAATGATATTACCTAAGAGCGAGCATGCAGTATTTACAGACTTCTCTTTTGATGAGTTCTGCTGTAAGAACAGCTCTCAAAAAAGTAGCTGCCTAACTACACTCATTGAACACCTGTGATGTAACGACCTGGATGTATTGTAACAGGCTTCACTTGAAGAGAAAAGTCATTTTTTAAAATGTAGTAAGAGCCCTTTTCTCTTAAGAAATATAATATCTGAGGCCAGCATTCCCAATTTTAGTTTTGTACCCAATCAAGCCACACAGTCTTCTAAACAAAACTAATAGTTTCTAGTTCAAAATGTTCTCTGACTGCAATACAGCCTCTCGCAACCTATCACTAGAATATCTGTAAAGACAATTTTTAAAGGAGATTCACCACAACTTTGGAAACCAAACCTGTCATAAAACATAAAGACAAAATGTGAGAGGAACTGACACCAACTACTGGGCAAATAGAACTAGAGTAAAACTCGCACAGCACAAGTCAAATTTGCTTTATAAAAGCGATTACTTGATTTAAAAAACAAACAAAACTTCTTCAGACTTTTGGATAAAGACAGCAGAGCGAAAATAGGCATTTACTTTTGCTCCCTTCTGAATATTTACTGCAAGTACAGGATGGATGTTATTAAAACTAAAGACCAAAAGGAAAATAATGAAAAGGAATAAAATAGCAGCACAAGTTTTAAAACTGAAGGGTAAATAGGCAAAAAACCAACTTACTTACCAGACGCTAGAGTACTAAAGCCGGAAGAAGCTATAGGGAAAGCACAGAAACAACCCAACTTATATGGTGGAAGTTAATTAACACCTGGTAATCTTACTTATCGATGGCAGCTGGTGCTATCGAAGTAGAGGTGGAGGATGGGCTACTAAGTACATCAACCAAAGTTTGTTTAAGAAGCTGTTAATGTCCAATCCCCACGCCCTACCCCATGCAACTGGATGTCTTTCCCTCTTCAATCCTGGCAGAAGAGGCAAGGTTTATCCTCTAAAAATAGTAAAAACAAGCAATCCTCAAAGTAGAGAAACTTGGGCAGTTAAGGGTAGGAGAACAATACCAAAAACAAGAGAATTAAGTGAACATTTACATCCAGAATGATGAAAGCACTTTACACCACTGCCTAAATGCAAGAAATCAAATTATAAAATTCTTAGACAAAAGCATAGGCGTAAATCCTCATAATCCTGAATTAGACAATAATTTCTTAGATATGACACCAAATTCACGGCAATCAAAGAAAAAATGGATAAATTGGACTTGATCAAAATTAAAAACTTTGGACTGGAAAGGGCATTGTTAAGAAAGTACAAAGACAACCCACAGAGTGGGAGAAAATATTGCCAAAACATATCTGATGTGGGTTTTGTATAAAGAATATATAAAGAACTATAATAATTCAACAATAAAAAGATAATCCAATTTTTAAAATGGGCAAAGGATTGAATAGTCATTTCTTTCAAAAAGATATGCAAATGGCCAATAAGCACACAAAAAGGTACTTAGGGAAATACTAATCAAAACCACAATGAGATGCCCATGCCCATGAGGATGGCTATAATCAAAAAGAGAAAATAATAAGTTTTGGTGAGAATGTAGAGAAATTGGAATCCTCAAACATCGCTGCTGGGAATATAAAATAGCACAGCTGCTTTGGAAATCAGTTTAGCATTTACACATAATGTTAAACATAAAGTTACCATATGATCCAGATATTCCACTCCTAGGTATATACGCAAGAAAAATGAACACATATGTCTACACAAAAACTTGCACATTTGTGTTCATAGCAGCATTATTCATAAGAGCCAAAAGGGGGAGATAACCCAAATATCTTTCAGTTGAAGAAGGGATAAACAAAATGTGTATGTCTATACAATGGAATATTATTCGGTCATAAAGAAAAATAATTTTCTGATATGAATGAACTGTGATATCATTATGCTAAGTAAAAGAAGTCACAAAAAGCCGAATATTGTATGACTCCGTTTATATGAAATGTCTAAAATAGGCAAATCTATAGAGACAGAAAGTAGACTAGTGGTTGTCAGGGGCTAGGGAGAGGGGAGAATAGGGAATGACTCTACTGGGTATGAGGTTTATATGGGGGTGAGAAAAGTGTTCTTTCCTTAGATAGAAGTCATCAGTGCACAACTTTGGGAATATACCAAAACCACTAATCCGTTCACTTTAGAAGGGTGAGCTATGTGAACTGTTCTCAATATAGCTCACATATCAAAAAAAAAAAAAAGACAAAGTTATAAAAAGACTTGATCAAAAAAATTCTCCCAAATATTAATATATTTGGTAGAGATAGATTAAGAAATATTGTGTTAATGTTATATGTTAGTATTTCTCTTTTGATTTTGACATTTGGAGAAATAAGGAGTGCTTTTGTAAAACATAAAGGTAATAAGAAGATAAAAAACTGGCTATCCAGAAAAATATAGAAAACTTGTTCAAAAAGCAGAACAAAAATAAACTTTCAAAAAAGATAAAAACAAATGTATCAGTGATCACAGTAACTCTACCTTGGTTCAGTTCCCCTACTAAATACAAAAATGCTCAGATTGGGTCAAGTCAAAACCCAGCTATATGTTTGTTAATATAGAGACCTAATATGCAAGCAGAAATTATGTAAACTTTACTGAATAGTAGGGAATTTTAATTTCTATTCCATCTCCATCTTTTTCTTTTGAGAAATCTTCATTCTTTGAGTCACCCCAGCCTTAGAATACCATCTATTCCTCATCTATTGTTCATTCTAGACCTCCTGACAGGAAATCAATGCTCCCCATGGCTGACACTAATGGCTGCTTAAACAATCTCCTCCTTCCTTGATAACACACGTTTGATTTTGTGAGGGCCTCAACTAGCCAGGTGCTCAAGGGGGTGCCATCTTCCTCCCTTTAACTAAGGAAAGAAATCCTGATTACCCTAAGACAATAAACGCTACCTGTTCCCTTTGAACGTGACTGCATTAGGAAGGGGTATGTCACACAATTCTGGAGAGAGAGACTTGATGGAAAATCTGTTAGGGACATCAGGGACAATCTAGGAAAGTTTTTCTTTCTACAAGTAGGTTTTCTGCCCTGTGAATAATATAAGATAAGATGCACCTGGAGCTGCTAGAAAAATCCTGCAAACATGGTGTGGGGAAGAGGGTATAGATGACCTGTTAAGATTAAGTACAGCAGGAAGATGAGAAAAATCTAGGTCCTTGAGGATTTTTGAACCACAAACTTAACCTCTATATCAGTCATATTTTTGGACTTGGGAAATAATGCATTTTTCTTATTCAAAGCATTTTTCGGAAAACTTTGTGGAAATGGTCAGAATCAAAATGGAGGCACTTATTTTAAAAACCCTGACAAATAGCACCAGGGAAAGTCAGGAAAAGAGAGTTCTCATGTATAAACACCAAATAGTAAGAACTATCACAAAAGACTCTGCAAAAGCCATAACTTTGCACAAGGCCTTCAAAACCTTACAATAAAAAAAAAAAAATACTTTTACAAGGACATCTGCCCAGCAACTGCCTATTGAACTTCAGACTGGTGCCACCCTTGTTATTGATCCTTGTAGCCGAGGATAATTATCTCACAAACAATTATGTGGTCCTTCCCACTTTTCCTTTAGAAACCTTTGTCTTCTTTTACCTCTCTGAATACATATGTAGTTTACTAGAGTACATATGCTCCCATTGAAACCCTATTCCAGGCCCCGCCCAGAAGATGGCGGATGAGAAACATCGCCAGACAGAGTGTCTCTGAAGAAAAGACAGATTCTAGCAGAAATTAGAAGAAAGAAGCAAGAAGACGAGCCTACATCAGATGAGGGTCGGCAGGAGGAGTACCTGAGACCACGGGAGACTCCACGGGAGGAGGTCGCGGAGGAGAACTGGAAGCTGGGACCCCCGGAGCAGCCCGGAGACCAGCGGGAAGGGTAGGTGGATCTGCCGTTTCCCCTCCCCTGCATCCCGGACTGCTGGTGGGCTCCCCAGCAAGCAGAGGGACCTGCGGACACCAGCCCAGCGACAACCGCCGCCAGTGAGCGGTAAGCCAGTAGCAGACGTGGCACCAGGCTCCCAACTCCCTCGGGGCACCTCCGTGTGCACAGACCCGAGCCACGCGGGTCTGCCAAAGACAAAGCCTGCAACC
>VSMD01111007.1:0-56623 GCA_008750895.1 Mirza zaza
TAGGTATGACCATATTTGACTATTAGAAACTAAAAATATGACTAAAATTATTGATATCTTAAATAAAAGGGAAATCTATTTGAATATGTTTCTGTTGCTGCTGATGATGATAATATTTATGGTGTGCCAATGTCAGAGTACCAAATCAAAGCTAGAAACCTAGATTTTTACCAGACAGGAACCAGGCCACTCTGCATAGTCTAGATAAATTGACTTGAATGCTGCCTATAGAATGAATAAATTCTAGCCATTTTTCATTTATCCCTATTTCATCATATTGAATATTCAAATGAGAGAGATAGAAACAACCCCCCCCCCCCCCCCCCACACACACACATGGTGGTTGTTTAAAGGAATTAATTTAAAATCTTTTATAGTGAGATGTCATTCTGAGCAATATATATATATATATATATTTTTTTTCCTTTAAATGTGTCACTTCTTCAAGAACTCACAATATATCCCTAAAGTATTAAGTATTTTTGAAGGCACAGTCTTATTGAAATTTGACTTGTGAATATTTTTTGAAATTGACTTACAAGCTATACACCTATTCAATTATTGTTTGCTGAACTCCTTTTCTCACCAATCCCACAAGAACTGCCATTCCATAATAGTATTTACCAGAAAGCCTAACTCCCAAAGGAAAAATTATGTAATGTATCATAACCTACCCCTCCTCATTCCTTAAAATTGAACTCTTTATACTTNTATACTTTACTCATAAACGTTTGGCCCATCAACCATGTAATCTCTGGGCATCAGTTCTATCTAATGACTAAATAAATGCATTGGAATACAGTGGGCGGTTTTCCCTCTGGGCTATTAAGGATGGCCTGCATATGCATTTTCCTTTCTCAAGCTGGAAAATATCTATCTTATATGGAGAGCAGCTTTTTATGGCTACAATATTCAAACAAAATGATGTCTATCTACAGCAGGCAGATTTTCTAGGAGAATTGGCTCGTTGGTATTCTAATTGCAGGACAGTTAAATGACCCATCTCTAATAATTTGCCTTGGAACTTAGGATAATATAAATTATATCTTCTTTCTATGAAGCCTACATTTCTTTTTTTTTTTTTTTTTTGAGACAGAGTCTCGNTCAGCCTAGCTCACAGCAACCTCAAACTCCTGAGCTCGAGCAATCCTGCTGCCTCAGCCTCCCGAGTAGCTGGGACTACAGGCATGCGCCACCATGCCCGGCTAATTTTTTTTTTTATATATATATATTAGTTGGCCAATTAATTTCTTTCTATTTTTATAGTAGAGATGGGGTCTCGCTCAGGCTAGTTTTGAATTCCTGACCTTGAGCAATCCGCCCGCCTCGGCCTCCCAGAGTGCTAGGATTACAGGCGTGAGCCACCGCGCCCGGCCTGAAGCCTACATTTCAATGTGATAATTTTTTTTAGAATAGTCGAGGCAAAAAAATTAACTTGTTAGAAAATATGGCCATTTTTAAAAGTTTTATGAGTGGTTTTCTGAGTTTTCATTTCTCTCTTTAACATTATTGTTAAACTAAATATGCTAAGGAAAATGATAATTATGAATTTAATTAAGTTCATAATGAAAATGATAGTATATACATTAATGGCATTGTAATATTGAGTATACTTGATGATATTCTTAAAGGCTTTATTAACTAAGTACAGATGAATCATTATTATTTCCCATCCTAAACCTGGTTTTATATTAGATGTACACATTTAAGATAGTTTTGGGTCAAATTATAAGCCATGTGGTTTTAGTCCATAGAGTATCAATATTACTAGAAAAAGAATATTATAAATTATTTTCAGAGTCATATAAAATATGGTCTCCAAGAAATGGTACCTCATAAAACCAGGTTATGAGGCATGCATCAGTGACTGAAATTGAATCATGTAAATCATTGGTTAAGATTATAAATCCCACATGATAAAAAACAGATTTGACCCCAGAATTTAGTAAATGTAAAAATTTAATGAGTGGTGGAGATAGAATTCTTTTAGCTTATTGCAACAGTACACTTTTGTTTGATCTTCAGTGTTCTGAGTGCAGCTACTTCATATTTTTTCATTATCATTTCGGTAAAAGCACCAATGTTTGGTTTCATTTTTTCCCAATTAAAATTGGATTTCATGCATCAATAAACAATATATTTTCCCATATTTTAGAAGTAATTACATTTGTAACTGCAGTCATTTTTTCCTTCTAGTCCAAAAAACTCTAAGTAGCCACCACTATTTGTTTGGGGTTTCATGCTTCCTGACCACTGTACATTATAGATAATGCCAATTAGCTTCATTATGTAACTTTATTCTTTAATCTCACAGTAATCTGAAACATTAGAAATTTATCTCCAATCCATTTCTTACAAAGAGTATTCAATAATTTCTCATGTCTTCTTGTTTCTGAATCTATGTACATATATTTTTCCTTCACTTCTGTTACTATGAATTATGCACATTTCTTTGTAAGGATATACTCTGCATTTGTTAATACACTGCATCTCACCTATTGAGAACATATATTGTGAAATTGTCTCCTCTTTTTCCTGCATTTTACTTCATTCTCCTCCTCCCCAAGTAGTGTAATAGATTACAAACTATGACTATGTTTTCTCAGGGAAATGTGAGACAGTTGGTGAGGCCAGGAGTTTCAAGAATATATTCAGCAGATTGATGCTAACACAACTTGATTAAAGAGAAAGCAAGAACATTAAGGAAATAAGAAGAAATGGGAAAATGTTAGGGTCAATAAATCAGAGATCTTGGTGGGGTTAAAAATTGGTAAGAGTTGACAGATTAAAGGAAAGATAATAAGACAGTGAGATGATTTATAATTGACACAATAGAAGAGGTATAAGAATAGTAGCAAGTCTAAGGCTGAAGAAGGGCCATGGTGAAGTGTGTGGTTGAGGAGGGGTAAACAGTAGAGTGTTTTAGGCGAATAGGTCAAAATAATGAAAAGCCATGATATTCAAGGGCTTGAACAAAGGTATATCAAAATTACCTGGAGTTAGCAGGAAATAATTAACAATAATTAACATTATTGTATTTCACAACAATATTAGAAAGACAAGACTAACTCTTCAAGGAATGACAGGCAGTTCTGTGTATAGCAGCAATTGAATGATATGAATGATATTATTTTGTCAAATCACAAGCTTCAAGGGAAGAGTGGTCCTTTCGTATGAAAAATGCATATCAATCTGGAAAAAGCAATAAGAAACAAGAAAGAAAACTTATCCACCTGCGCACCATATATAGAAAGATTATAATGGAGAAAATAGTCACCATGTGAATTAAATGTAGAAGCAAAGTCTTCAGGAGGAATAAGGATTCAAGTAGCACAGGAAGGTTAATTCACTCAGAGTGGGTACAGAGGATGTAAAGATTATTGCTAATAGCAGGCCATGAGTTCCTGATTACACCATATAAGCACCTTTTTAATAAGAATGACATAAGAATAACAAAAAGTTTAAAGGACCTCTCCAAACGTGGGGATAAATGTGGGATTGGGTCATGGATATACGTTAGCATAAAGAGCCAATGAAACTCTATAGTTATATACTGCTAGTAGCACCATTGGTGATTACTAGAAAACAAGGTTGTGTTCAATTTGATTATTGTTTTACCTTGGATAATGAGTCCAATTTCTGACTATTGATCACAACACTAATGTGAGGTTTTTTAGAAAGGTACCAGTGCCTTCTAATTTCAGCACCAACATGTAAGTAAAGTAGAACTCATCACTTTGTCTTAAAATAAGAAAAAAAAAAGCTAAACAAACTAAAAATTAATTACTTTTCTTGGACCTTTCAAAGACATGATATCTCAGGGCAAGTGAACACTTTTAAACAGGAGACAGGAGGGCAACCTGGGAGACACAATTAAAATTTGTTTGTGTGGAATTAAAGACTGGAGACATAAACTGATAAAACACTTAAATGGTAAGTTTAATAAATTCCTGGAGGCATGAACTAGTGTACTAGCATGGAATTGAGGAACTCATACAGGCCAAAGTATTAGGGGAAACTTAACACATTCCTAGATATTATCTCCAGAACTATACTATATTTTAATGATGATGATCTGAGATGGAACAATTTGAACAAAAAAATGAGTCTATACAGCACGATTTTATCATAACCCCAAACACAAGGTGAACATCCACACATTAATAATGACATAAACTCATTCATACATATTAAATGGGGAAGCATGTAGTAGCTCCTATACAGAAGACTTCCACATGATTTGTAGAATAATCTACCTTTTAAGAAGGTAAAGCGTGATTCCTCACTCTTTGGCTATAAGCTATACATAATTTCTTCTTTCCTAATAGTATAGTGTGAAAATGGTGAAACTCATAGTGAGGAAACAATTAACTCAGCCAACTGGTTAAATTTAACATCAACTCAGCCTGAGTTGATGAGTTAACATTTAACTCAACCAACTGGTTAAATTTAACATCAACAGTGATAATGCATGTTGATACTATGTACCTTTAATAGGATGTCATGAGAATGGAAACTTTACCTCTGTGGCCTTCATGAAAACCAATAATCCTCATCTAATCATGAGAAAAATATGAGATAAATCCCAATCAAGGGACAGTCTACAAAATACCTGAATAATACTCCTTAAAACTGTCCAGAACTTCAAAACGATGGTAGTCTGAGAAATGATCACAACCAAGAGGAGTCTAAGGCAATAATGTGACTAAATGTAATGTGGCATCTATCCTGCGTTCTGGAACAGAAAAAGATAGTATATAAGAATGAAAGAAATATAAACAAACTATAAACTTTATCAATAAATAATATATCAATATTGGATCATTAATTATTGTAAATATACTAATGGAAAATGTTAACAATAGGAGAAACTGGATACGGAGCATATGGGAACTCTCTGTACTATCCGCAGAAGTTTTCTCTAAGTATAAAACTGCTATAAGAAAAAGTTTATATAAAATATATAGATATATGTAAAATATATCTATAACACTATAACTTTTACATAAAGTATGTGAAGAAGAAGAAAAGAAAAAGAAGAACATCAGTATGAAGTTTGAGAGTTTGTATGTAAAAATATATATTCTACAAGGTCATAGAAAATTATTATTTATAATTCACTCTGGGCTTATTAAGAGCCAATACAAAGTAGGAAAACATTTTATTAATAACTAAGTCATCATAAGAAATGCTATTTGCCTAACAAATTTCTTGGCAGGCAATAACCTCCTTATAAATGATTGTTGAATGAATAGGTAAATGAATGAATGCAAAGTTACCCAAGGAGATTCCCCTTGCCATTTTTATTTCTATTTCTCTAATGTTTTCCACTTAAACCTTTATTTCATTGTGTTAAGCTCCCATTTTGGACATGATTCCAGTTGTTATCATTTTTACCCTAGCTTGAAATATAGACTAGTGATTAGTTTGTTTATTTAAGTAATCTCCCTAGTGTTTCCAGATATTAATTCTTTATAACATGATGAATTTAGCACATTTCTAAACATATACAGCTTTGTCATTTCTACAATATTACAATTGGAATGTAATCTGTAGATGCAGTGAAAGAACTTAGATTCAGAAAAAATAAATATTGACTCACATTTTAAAATGTTAAATTTAGAATTTTAAAAAACACATGGAGAGGTTAACTCCAACCTATGAAACTCCTTCCAAGTGTTATGTAAGGCAAGCTCCCTGGAACAATTTGAGAATCTGTTTATTTCTATTGTTGGCAATGATGAATTACATACAGAAGTTGTACAAAATATTAACTGGATAAATTTAATGAATTAATTCTTAAAATATATATTCCTAAAATTTCTCACTTATAGGAATTAGAGTGGATAACTTAAAATACTAATTACTTATTTTGAAAAACACAAATATAAACTTAAAAATATATAAAAATTATAAAAATTACTTCTATTTCATAAAAATTAACTGCTGTCAAATATAGGATTTCCAATGAAGTACGTCTTATAAACCCTCAAACACTGAATATAATGCTTTTAAAAGCCTACTTTGAGTTTATGTTTCTATCTTTAAAACTTTTGACATACATTTTAAGCACTGTCTCAAGTGGTTTAAAAAGAATCAAACCAGCAAAATTGTTTTATTATTACCACCAAAACAGTAGCTATTTGTGGTCACTGAGAGGCAAAGATCCTTAATGTCCAAATTCATGTTTACACTACATATTCAATCTCCATTTTATGAATGATATTTAATAGTGGGTTTCTTAAATCAAGAAATAGAAATGTATATTCTCCAGGCTTTGCTCAATATGATATTTTACAAGCAGCTGTTTTAAAACAAGTTTTGTAATTTTTGACTCTGCAGGTTCTCAAAAATGCTGAATGACTATTTTTGACTGCTTGGAAAAAAAGTCAAAGAAAATAATAAGGCACAAAATATTGTTTTGAGTTTAGTAGTTTGATCCATACAGTGTCTTGTCTATTCTTTCAACTAACCTTCCTGTGGCTTGATATGTGCCATTTGCCAAACAAATTCTTTTGTTGATTTGTTTTGTTTTGGTGAATTCAGTTTATTGCTAACCAGATGTAGCCTTGAAGCATTAAGTCCACCTGTTCCCAGACACTGCTATCTGGGCATGCAGCCACTATAATGCCTCAGTTCCTAAATGAATGCAGAAATATTGACTAGCTTTCCACACCCACACAAAAATCTACACAGAGTTTTATCTGATAGTGTTGAAAAGTAACCCCTTTTTTCTCACATTTCTTTGGTATGGTATTTTCAACTTCTGACTTCTGTTATTCGGAATATACTGAATTAAGCTATTTTATCTGTCAAATTTAAGTATGTTATTTATGGAAAATGTACACACACACCCTAGGGAACAATCATTTTTGGATATTAAAAACAGAATGAAGTCATCAAATACTTAGCTAGAGCTTTGTCAGTTAAGCAAACAACTTCAATTAATGTAAATAGTACTTTGCCTGTTGGAGATTTTTTAAATACTTTCCCAATATCCAAGGGTTAAAAGAGGAAATAGGACAGCTATTACTATTTTTATATTTGTCTTACCATATTGTCATTACCAGAAGTAGCCCCAAGTGACACCCTCTATGCTTTATAAATATTAATTTAGCATAAACTGATATAACCTTTTTAAGTATGTAAATTACCTTTATGCACATTTTATAGAGAGGAAAATTGAGCACAGTGTAACTTGCCTGATGTCAAACTGCTGGTAATCTGCAAAACCAAGTTTTAAATCCAGATAGTTCTGCTGGAGAAACCATGCTCTAACCACTGCATTCTACTATACCACCACAATGAACTAGCTTATAACTGACACTGTGAAGACAAAAATATCAGCTAAGTATTTGTTTATATTGACTTTGTGGCTGTTATAAATACTGTTTTGAAAATAATTTAAAATATATTACTTTAACGTAGAATTTATATGAAGAAATCAACCAAAAGTTATACAGATTTTGAAGAAGATGTCATTTTACTGAGTACAATTATAAATAGAGAACTTTAAGAGTTTGGGGAAAGTAAAAAAAATAAAATAAAAGGTGGGATTGGACTTATCCTTGGCATCAAAAACATGTACAAACCAATTTGTGACCTTGAAAAATGTATAACTTTTTTTGATCTTCACTTTGTTCTTAGGGATCAACCCATTAAAATAAAATAAAAAGGCATTAAACCCAGCTGTCAACATTATTTGCATGGTTCTAATTATGAGCAGAGAAATTGCTGTAATTGATGTAACCCTTTTATGATATAAACTGTAACCAAATATTGTCATCCAATTATGTAAAAATTACATGTGTATAATATAGTCCAAAATAGTGAGGTTGTAAACCTAGTTTTAAAATATATTTTTAAATGACCAAAATTTACCCAGAGAGGAAGCAAAAATATGGTTAATATTTCTAGAGGACTAAATAATTTCCTCATTTTTAAAATAGCATAAACAATTATATTCTTTCCATCCATGGCTAGTAGTTTTGGTTTAATGTGGACTTATAACTTTAGCATTTATTTTGCATGGGTAAATTTCCTAGGTTAGGAATAAATATTTATTGGCTATAATTTAAAAACATAGTTGCCTTTGCAAGTTTTAAATATTACTTATCTCTCTTTTTTCATTTTTTTTGCCTTTAATTCACACTATGAATATTTAAACACCAATGGTCTTCTCTAACTCTAGACATACATAAATCTCAAAATGTTTAGCTGGTTTTAAACAAGCATATCTCCTTATGGAACTAGTAACATTCCCATAGAATTGTTCAGAGTAAGAGTATTTTTTGAAGACAAAGGCACCATGTGTAGTTACTATAAAATTCCCATTTAATTTTAATGTGACCCACTGTAAAATATGATATTAACATGTCAAGTCAATTTCATGCTCCCCTCTTCTCAGGCTATTTAGCACAACAAATTTCATGCTAAATCAATTGGAACATTTAAAGTCAAAGATGGAAATTTGTCATTTCTGCATATCTTTATGAAACATATGCATGCATACATATATTTAGGTAAAAGTGATAATGTATTGCAGTGTAAATTAGCATTGGTACTTTAGCATAATTTGATATTGTTATAATTTAGATTCAAATAGGAAAATAGTTTATTATTATTAAAATGATATTAAAATAAATATAAAAATTGTCATAACCCATGAGAAAAACTAGTAGGGAGAATTATACATCAAAAATTTCAATAGTAGTTATCTCCACATGTTATAATTTTTAATAACCATTATTCTTTTTATTTATTCTTATTTATTTACACATTTTTCCATGGTGTGAATGCATACATGGTTAATTTTGCAAACATTAAGATTATACAAGCTAGATTTTAATTAGATAAGGCTAACCAGTAGACTACAGTACAAAATAGATTCAGAAAATCCAAAAAATTATACAAAAGATAAGTTATGTTTCTTGATATGACAAATAATGGCAACACATAATTTAATACATAAAATCCTAGTAGTTCCCTCAGGCGAACAGTGTGTAGGGGAAGGGCATACCTCTATTCTTTGCTAAGTAAAGGCAAAACTATAAAATCTAACCAAAATGTTAAAAAGAAAAAAACATTTATTGGGTGTCGGGCAGGTGGGGGGGAAGGGGATGGGTTCATATATATGCATTATAAGTGCAATGTGTATTGTCAGGGAGATGGACATGCTTGAAGCTCTGACTTGAGGGGGGAGGGAAGGCAATAGCAATGTATGTAACCTTAACATTTGTACTTCCATATTATGCTGAAATTTAAAAAAAGATGAAAAAAATATAAGAAAAATAAAATAAAATCCCAGTAGTAAAGGAGAAATTCTCAACAAAAGATAGAAACAGTAAAAATAATCAAATTCTAAAAATTCTATAATGGAAATTGCAAGTTTGAAAAAAATATTCACTAGATAAATTTAGAGAAATGTATATAACAAAGGAAAACATAAGCTGAACATATATCAATAGACTTAATCTGAGGTGAAGAATATAAAGAAAAAATATTTAAAATTATGAACAGAATCTTAGATGATATCAAGGGGTCAAGCATATTTGTAATTAGAATGACAAAGAGGGGAAGATTAAAACTAATCAAAAATTATTCAGGAAAAAATTGACCAGGATTTTCCCAAATTTGTTGAAACAAATTTTCAGACACAAGAAGAACACCAGGCAGAGTAAGTACAAATAAACTCAGACTGAGACACATCACAAATTGCTTAAAGCCCAAAAATGTATAGTAAATCTTGAAACATGTAAGATAAAAATACCATTTTAATACAGAGTAACAATGATCTATCGGAAACCATATAAAAAAGTTCACATTTCTTAGTATCATAGTCAATACTTGTTTTCTTTGTTTTGATAAAAGCCATTCTAATAGGTATGAGGCAATATCTCATCGTTGTTTTAATTTGCATTTCCCTTATGATCAATGAAACTAACCATTTTTCCTGTACTTGTTGGTCATTTTCTGTCTCCTTTTGAAAAATATCTGTTCAAGTCCTTTGCCCAATTTTTCCTTTCTCCTTTTTTCCCCCTATAGATTTAAGGGCCACAGGTGTTTTGTTGTTGTTGTTGATATTGAGACACAATGTCACTTGGTGTCCCTGGGTAGAGAGCAGTGATTGTAGTCACTGCAAGCTGCAGGTCCTGGGCTGTGAGTGATCCTTCTGCCTCAGTCTCCCAGGTAAATGGGATACAGGCATACACCACAATGCCTGGCCGGGTTTTTGTGGATTTGTGGATTTTTTTTTGTCTTTTTTGTTTGTTTGTTTCTTGTCTCTAGAGATGGGATCTCAATGAGCTCATGCTGGTGTCGAACCCCTGAGCTGCAGCTATCCTCCTGTCTCGGTCTCCCAGAAAGCTAGGACACAAGTGTTTTTTTTTGTTAACAGACGAATTGTTTAATGCTAAAGTAAGGACTTTTAGTGTACCCATCACTGAAATAGTGTACATTGTACCCAATAGGTACGATAATTTTTTATCCCTCAGTCCCTTCCACCCTCCCCCTTCTTAGTTTCCAACATCCATTATACCACCTTATGACCATATATACCCATAGTTTAGCTAGCTCCTACTTACAAGTGAGAACATGTGATATTTGTTTTTCCATTTCTGATATATTTTACTTAGAATAATGGTCTTCAGATCCATCCAAGTTCCTGCAAAAGAAATTATTTCATTCTTTTTAGGTTCAGTAGTACTCCATGGTGTGTGTGTGTGTGTGTGTGTGTGTGTGTGTGTGTGTATACACACACACCTTCTCTTTATCCACTTATCAGCTAAAGGGAGCATAGGTTGATTCCCTATCTCTTCAATTGTGAATTGTGCTACAATAAACCTATAGGTGGAGGTGTCATTTTCATATAATGACTTCTTGTCCTTTGGGTAGTAGTGGAATTGCTGGATCAAATGGTAGGTCCACATTTAGTTCTTTGAGGAGTCTCCATTCTGTTTTTCATAGATGTTATACTCACCCACAAAGAGTGTATCGGTATTGCCTTTTCACCACATCCACACCAACATCTATTTTTTTGACTTATTAATAATGGCCATTCTTACAGCAGTAAGGTCATATTTCATTGTGGTTTTAATTTGCATTTCCCTGATCGTTAGTGATATTGCACATTTTTTCATGAATTTGTTGGCCATTGTAAATATTCCTTTGAAAAAAATCTGCTGTCTTTTTGTCCACTTTTTGATGGAGTTGTTTGTTTTTCCTGTTGATTTGTTTGAGTTCTTTATAGATTCTGTATATTAGTCCTTTGAATATTATTCTGTGTATTAATCCTGTGAATATTTTCTCCTAATCTGTAGGTTATCTGTTTACTCTGTTGATTGTTTTCTTTCTTGTGCAAAAACTATTTAATTTAATTATATCCCATTTATTTATTATTGTTGTTACTGTATTACCCTTTGGAGTCTTAGTTATAAGTTCTTTGCCTGGACCAATATGCTACATTTTCTTCTAGAATTTTTATGGTATCAAGTCTTACACTGCAGTGTTTAATCCATCTAGGCATGGATGGAACATACCTAAAAATAATAAAAGCCATACATGACAAAACCACAACCAACATCATACTAAATGGGGAAAAATTGAAAGTATTCCTCCTAAGAACTAGAACAAGACAAGGATGCCCTCTGTCACCACTTCTATTCAACATAGTACTGGACATCCTAGCCAGAGCATTCAAGCAAGAGAAAGAAATAAAGAGCATCCAAATTGGAAAAGAGGAGATCAAATTATCCCTGTTTGCCAATGATATGATGTTGTATTTACAAAACTCTAATGATTCCTCAAAAAGACTCCTAGAACTGATAAATAAATTCAGTAAGGTCTCAGATTACGATATTCATCAGTAGTATTTCTATACCTTAATAACAATCAAGCTGAGTCAAAAAACTAACTCAATACCATTTACAGTAGCTAGAAAGAAAATAAAATACCAATGTCATTTTTCACAGAACTAGAAAGAGCAATCCTAAACTTCATATGGAATCTTAAAAGTGCCTGAATAGCCAAAGCAATCCGAAGGAAAAAGAACAAATCTGGAGGCATCATATTACCAGTCTTTAAAGTAGACTACAACATCATAGTAACCAAAGCAGCATGGTGATGGTATAAATGTAGACACGTAGATAAATGGAACAGAATAGAGAACCAAGTAATAAAACCAATTGATTTTTGACAAAACAGACAAAAACATACACTGGAGAAAGGGTGCCCTATTCAGTAAATGACACTGGGAATATTGGATAGACACATGCCCATAAAGGAAACTGAATCCCTATCTTTGCCCATTTTTAATTGGGCAAATTTGTTTTCTTACTATTGAGTTTGATTTTCTTTTATATGTTGGATATTAAGCCCTACCAGATTTATGGCTTGCACATATTTTCTCCCATTTTGTGGGTTGTTTCTTCACTTTGTTAAATGCTATTTCTTCTGTGTAGAACCTTTTTAGTTCAATGCCATCTCATTTGCCTAGTTTTGCTTTTGGTGTTGGTGCTTCTGAGATCATGTCCAAAAAAATAAACACTGCTCAAAGAAATGCTGGCAGAGCTTTTCCCCTACATTTTCATTGTAGTAATTTTATACTTTAGGGTTTTACATTTTAGTTTGTATTCCATTTTGAGTTGATCTTTGTGTATGATATGAGATAAAGTTCCAATTTCATTCTTCTGTATGTGAATAGCTAGCATATGCAACACCATTTATTGAAAAGATTCTTTTCTTCATGTGTTTTCATGGTACCTTTGTCAAAAATCCATTAGCTATACATGTGTGGGTTTATTTCCAAGTTTTCTATTCTTTTACATTGGTAGATCTTTCTATTTTTATGAAAGTACCATGCTGTTTTGGTGTCCACAAAGGGATGAATGGATAAAGAAAATGTGGTACATTTGCATAATTAAATATTATTTAGCATTATAAACGGAGGGAGTCCTGTCATTTGTGATAACATGGATGAACCTGGAGGATATTATGCTAAGTCAAATAAGCTAGGCCCAGAAATATTGAATTATTTCACCTACATGTAAAATATAAAAAAGTTAAACTCACAGAAGTAGAGAGTAGAATGATGATTACCAGAGAATAGGATAGTAGAGAGTGAGGGAATGGGGAGTTGCTGATCAAGGGGTATAAAGTTTCAGATACAAAGTGTCCAAATCAGTTTAGGTGATTCTTAGATTAAATAGGTAATGCACATTATACTTTCACATTTTATTATAGATTTACATTTAAATAAATTGTTTCTATCAAGAATATTAAGTTATATAAATTATGGTAGTATTTTAATACTTTAAAATGGATAGAGAATGTATTTTTAGGTTTTTAATATTGTATGTCTAATCTTGATCAAAATTAAATATTTCTAGTCATCAATCTCCATGCATATATAAATGAAAAAAGATTTTGGCTTATATCTAAAACATCTATAATAATTGATTTGTCTTTAAAATAAAAATCTATGATAATATAAAATAAATATTCCACAGATAAAAATATTTCCATGTGAGAAAGAAATATAATATGAACTTTTTTCAAAATATTTATATTAAGCATAAGTATAGTAAAAACTATCATTTTTCAAATGAAAGAAATGCCATATTAGCTAAATTGTTATATTTATTTTTAGAATATATGACCTAATATTCATGTCAGGATAATGAATAATTAGAGCTGGTAGGGTATTCTCTCTATATATTATAATTACTTTGGATCCTACTACCTGAATTACAAGCTTACCAGGAGGTACTTAGATTCATTTCCAAATCTGTTTATTCCTGATGTAATCATCAGTATTATTATATAATTCTATTAAATATTATATAAAACAATGACATATGTTTGGCCATTTTATGATCTCTGTTTTATTAAAATAGAAAAAAATAAGAAAATATTCTTATTAGGAATCAGGTATGAGATAAATCTGACAGTTAAATATTAAAAATTAAAAAAATTACATTCAGAAAATACAAGTTTCTGCATGTTTTTCAGTACTTTAAAAGAACCTGAAGTAAACATATCTGTACTTTGCTACTGGGTTAGACAAAAATGACAAAATCAAGATATACATAGGGCATCCACATTCAACAAAGTGTCATTTCTCTAACACTGAAAAGATTATCTAAAAAAATCGCATTTTTTATGTAAAATTAAGAATTTAAAGTGTACATACACTATTTGTCATGATTCTCCACTTTAATTGACTTTCAATGCAAATTATGTTAAATTAGGCCTTTAAAAATAAAACAGTTTGAACAATTGGTTAAAACATAATATATGGTATTTATGATCACTGCTAACTATAACAAAGGGCTTTAGTACAACAAACAGTTACTTAGGATTTAAAATTCAGGATGTTTACCATTTATCAAATGTATAATTTGAAAAGAATATATAGAAAATCATTTTGAGGAGACAGTATATTTATATGAAAGTAACTTGAAATGAGATGTTTACAAAAGTATTTTCACAATCCTATTTAACTATGTATCTTGTGAAAATAGCTCATAGTTTAACTGAACTAAATTAATGAAATTTTATGAGTTATTTTTATAAATACATTTTTCAAAAATATTTAATTATAAATTTCAAGGAATAAAATTGGCATAAAGATGTTTCAAGATTGCCTTGAAATCCCTCACGAATGATTAAGTGTCTCAGGTGTTAAAAGTTATTTTTGTTGAAAGTCATTTAACATACTGGGAATGTGTAGGCTTTCTGCAATATTTGTGTACTAAAATAAAATTTTCCAAATTATTCCAGTCATACAACTCCTGAGCTTAACAGGTGAAAAGAAAAAAACAAAAACTTTCTGTATAAAGCACAGTATGTTTCCTTTTCCCATCTATTTAAATTCAGAGAGAAATATTTTTCAAAGATGACTCAGTTGTACCAATAGATATTGAAATAATAGTAGGGTCATCTTGAGTAGTTCAAATAATTTCCAGTGAGCTCTAAAGAGATATTTCTCACAGTTCTGTATTTGTCAAGTATCATAGAAGGAAACTTTTTCAATATATTCTCTTAGAATTATGAAAGTGAATCTTGATGGGTAAAAATTAATAACTATTGACATGGAACAAAAACTTGCTTTATTTCTGCAATTTCTAGCATAGACTATCAATTCTGGTAAAAATAAGTGATATACAAATCCATCGGTAAATTTTTATTAATATAGAGATATACAGGCCTAGGCATTTTTAAATAAATGAATATACCTTGATCACTACATCACATACCTAGAAGCTTAAAAATGTAGCACAACTTTCTGAATAAGGAAACCAAATCACAAAGACTCCAAGATTGGGGTCTCAAGCTACAAATGGAAGTAAATGTGGAGTCAGATTCCAAGTTATGTCAGGTTAAATTCCAATGATTGCATTTACTAAACTGCATTACATTGGCTTTCTTTGAATCTGAATAGAAAATTAATGGCAAACTCATTTCATTCATAAGTTGACAAAACTTTCTATTGTTGCTAATCTTGAGTAACATGCTCAGAGGTAAGAGATATCTAGTCATGTTGTCTCCATCAATAATCTGCCTGGAATAGATCTCACTATTTGTGTACTTTAATCCTGACATGGTAGATGAGGCTTCTTTCCACAATATCCTTAAACACCACATAAATAAATATTACCATGAAATATAAACTCATTGTTCCAAATAATAATTCCAGGCAAGTCATGTGCTAAAATACCTAGATTAGGGCTGTAAATTATTGTAATTATACAAAAATAGGAGCAATACAAGTCATCTGTGGATGCTTGTAAGAATCCTTCATAAAGGCAATATAGATTCTTCATCCAAGTTCCTTCATAAAGCCCAAAGCCAGTGGCAAATTATGGTGAAGAGCACTTGAAATGTGTGATAATCCATCACCACATTTATAATGTTAGGAATATCCCCCCAAAACAAACAGAGCTATAGCCTAAACGTTCATATAAGCAACACTCATACGATGGAAGTTGCTTGGTCAAAATAGCTTAATTACAAGAAGCAGCACTGCTAGTTTCTCATAAATAGTATACTTTAATGATTTTATTAAGGTCAAAACTAGACATTTTTCTAATTTCTCTGATTTCTTTTTTACTCACTAAATTCAGTTTAGGTATCAATACATTAGGTATATTCATGAACAATGTCCTTTATTTTTTTTCTCTTAAAAATAGAATTTAAGATTCCCAGAATGTAAAGTAATTTTCAGGTAGCTGAATAAGTTCATTTGTATTTAGTTCCAGAGCAGGTAACAACAAAGTACCTTCTAAAGCCAAGTTATTGAACAGCATGGGACGCTAAGCATATGAGGAGTGATTGCAGAAGTGTTCTGAAGCACAATCTTATTGAAGCTATTTCTTCTAGCCTCTTACTGTGTTTGTTTAATGCATTTTCCTCTAAGCTACATTTTATAAAAACACATTTCCCACTTAGCAAGGAATTACTATATGCATAAAAGAAACATTGACATACTCGGCAGAAACTCACCCTTCTCTGTGAGACATGCACTAATGGAAGTAAAACTTATGTTTTGAAAATGAATGTAGTCATTTATCTTTTTAATGATTTAATATGTAACAATTTTATTAATACTATAATTTTAACAAGACTATCATATAGTCAAGTAAAGACAATATAGATATGTGTAAAAAGGATTATGAAAAAATATTAGTCTCCTGAATTCACCCATCACCATTTTATCAGCAGAAAACATCATTTTATATTCATATATATCATATACATCTCTCTTTCTCTTAGTTGTATGGTATACGGCTAGAAGAATTAATGAAAGAGTGAAGAAAGAGATAGAAAAATAGAGGCATCCATAAATGTGTGGGAAAATATATAAAGACAGATAGGATAGCCAGATAGATGGAGAGAATGGTTTTATAAGAATGCAATGCCTACAAACACCAAGTTACATAAAAATAAACACAATTAAATTTAAATTAATAAATATAATATTATAATGGATTATTTATAGAATCATAAATAATATTTACCAAAATATTTATTATCAAATTTAACATTTAAAAATAATTATGGAAATATCATATTATAGAGTTTTTAAATATTACAGCTTCAAACACTAAACTTCCAACTGAATGACTGTATTGCCTCTTTCCATAAACAAAAACAAAAAATATGGTACTTTTTTCATCACTTCATCTTTTCCAAGTTCCATCTCCCAAAATTTGCTATTCTTATGTGTTTATTGATCCTTTTATTTTTTTAATTTTTATTCTTTTCCTAACTGCATTATTTCTTATGAGAAATCTGTTCTTATACTTATCTTTCATTTCCTTCATATTTCTACACTCCTCTCACTCTATTGTTTTGAGATTTTTTTCTTTAGGTTACTTTTTTTTTGGTAATTATTAAATGACTTGACATAATTTTTCTTGTAGTTTTCCTGTTTGGGCTTCATTGAGCTTCCTGGATCTGTGTTAATGGATTTTTAATAAAATTGAAAAAAATCAGCCAATATTCATTTACACATTGTCTTACTTCACATTTCTGACAATCAGATTACATGTCTCAAGGGTCATTAATGTTCTATATTTTTTATTCTTACCATTTTTTCCCCTGTACTTCACTTCATAAACTTCATTCAGTTTTCCTATCATGTCTAATCTGCTGTTAAGGACATTTATTTATATATATTTTTTGCCTTATTCCTTTTCATTTTTTATATCAGGGGTACAAACTCATTGATTACATAAATTGCCTTTGCACCACCAAAAAAGTATCCCCATCCCCCAGACAGCAAGCAACGCATCTCTTAGGTGTGGATTTGCCCTTCCCCACCTTCCCCTTCCCACCTGCCTGATACCCTATGAATGTTACTTCCCATATGTAAACACTGGTGTTGATCAATTAGTACCATTTTAATGACGAGTACATGTGGTGTTTATTTTTCCATTCTTATAATACTTAACTTTGAAAAATGAGCTCCAGTTCCATCCAGGATAATATAAGAGGTATTAGTTCAGCATTTTTTTTTAATGGCCAAGTAGCACTCCATGGTATACATATACTACATTTTATTAATTGACTTTTGTATTGACAGGCACTTGAGTTGTTTCCACATTTTTGCAATTGTGAATTGTGCTGCCATAAACATTTGAGTGCAGATGTCTTTTTTACAGAATGACATTTTTTTTCCTTTGGGTAGATACCCAGTAATGGGATTGCTGGATCAAATGGTAGTTGTGCTTTTAGTTCTTTGAGGTATCTCCATACTAATTTTCACAGAGATTATTTTGTTTGCAGTTCCACCCACCAGCAGTATATGAGAGCTCCTATTTATCCACATCTATGCCAACATTTGTGGTTTGGAGAATTTTTGAGAAAGGCCATTCTCACTGGAGATAAGTGATATCTCATTGTGGTTTTGATTTGCATTTCCCTGATGATTAGACATTTTGAAAACTTTGTCATATCTTTGTTGGCCATTAGTCTGTCTTCTTTTTAAAAGTTTCTGTTCATGTACTTTGCCCATTTTTAATGAGGTTATTTGATTTTTTTCTTGGTGATTTTCCTGAGTTCCATATCGATTCTAGTTATCAGCCCTTTATTGAATGTACAGCATGCAAATATTTTCTCCATTTCTGTAGGTTGTCTAGTTGCTCTCGTGACAGTTTCTTTGGCTGTGCAGAATCTTTTTAATTTCATCAGGTCTCATTTATTTATTTTTATGGTTGCTGTGGTTATTCTTGGGTCTTCTTCATGAATTCTTTGCCTGGCCAATGTCTATAAGAGCCTTTCCAACATTTTCTTTTAGAATTCTTCTGTTCCATGTCTTAGCTTTAAGTCTGTTATTCATTGTGAGTTGATTTTTTTGTGAGTGTTGAGAGGTGTGAATTCTGTTTCAGTATTCTACATGTGGCTATCCAATTTTCCCAGCACCATTTATTGAATAAGGATTCTTTTCCCTAGTGTATGTTTTTGTCTGCTTTGTCAAGATCAAATGGTTATATGATTCTCAGTCCTGCGCCATTAGTCTATGTCTCAGTTCTTGTGCCAGTCCCATGCTGTTTGGGTTACTATACCTTGTAGTATAGCTTGAAGTCTGGTAAGTTGATGCCTCCTAATTTGTTCTTTTTGCTGAGGTTGCTTTGGCTATGTGGGATCTTCCTTGGTTCCATACAAAATGTAGAAGTATTTTTTCTAGATCTGTGAAGAATGATGTTGGCATTTTAATAGGGATTGCATTGAATCTGTAGATCATTTTGGGTAGTATAGACATATTAACAATATTGATTCTGCCTATCTATGAACACTGTATGGTTTTCCATATATTTATGTACTCTGCTACTTCTTTGTTCATTTTGTCTTATTTACTTTCATTTCCATATACTTAGGGGGTACAAGTTGTCTTTTGTTAAGTAGATGAATTAATTGTATAGTAGTGAAGTCAGGGCATACTCATTACCCAAATAGTTTACACTGTACCTGATAGGTAATTTTTAATCCCTCATGCTCCTCCCATATCCCTTCTGAGTTTCCAGTGTCTATTATACCATTCTGTGTGACCATGTACAGCAATTGTTTAGTTTCCCTTATATGTAAGAATATGTGGTATCTATTTTTCTATTCCTGAGATACTTCACTTATGATAATGGCCTCCGGTTCTAAGTTACAGCAAAAGATATTATTTTATGGCTTTCATTATTTCATTTTTTATGGCTGGGTAGTATTCCATGGTGTATGTGTCTGTATGTATGTGTATGTCTCTCTGTGTGTACACACACATATACAACATTTTCTTTATCTACTTATCAGCTAATGGGCACTTAGATTGATTTCATATCTCTGTAATTTTCAATTGTGCAGCAATAAATAATGTGTCCACTTTTTTTTTTACTATAATAACTTGCTTTCCTTTGGACTAGAAGCAGCATAACAGCACATCGCTCCAAAGTAAAGAAGTGAAAAATGCCAGCAGGTGCCTAAATAAGAATTGCTCTTTTCTGAATCAACATTGTGAAATCACAGAGAAGTAATGTGGGACACTCAGTGTGGGAGAAAAAGAGGTGATCGGTTGATATTTATAGCAAAATCGGGAAAGACCCAAAGTGACTTACAAATTCAATGAAATCTCTTAACAAGTTACCAAATTGATATTTGATAGATCTAAAAAAAAAAAAATTCTATGCTTTGGGACCAGGAAAGGGTCTGAATAACCAAAGCAATCTTAAGCAAAAAGAACAAGTCTGGAGACATCACAATACCAGACTTCAAACTATACTACAAGTCTATAGTAACCAAAAGAGCATGATGCTGTTACAAAAATAGAGACACAGACCAATGGAACAGAACAGAGAACTACATACAAAACCATCTACCTATAACCAATTGATCTTTGACAAAACAAACAATAATGTACACTAGGAAAAGAATGCTTATTCAATAAATGGTGCTAGGAAGATTGAATAGTCACAGCAGAAGAATGAAATAGGATCTCTACCTCTTACCATTCATAAAAATTAATACAAGATATATAAAATACCTAGACATAAGGCATTAAACCATAACAGTTCTAGAGACAAATGTAGGGAAAACTCTTCCAAATATCAGCCTAGGCAAAGAGTTTATGAAAAAAAGACCCCAATGGCAATGATGATAACGAGAAAAATTTTTTAAAAAGGGATTTGATTAAACATAAAGCTTATCCACAGCTAAGGAAACAATCAACAAAGCAAATAAGCAACCTACAGAATTGGAGAAAGTATTTATAAGCTACATATCCAATAAAGGGCTAATAACTAGAATTTAAAATAACTCAAACAAATCACCAAGAAAAAATAAACAACACTATTAGAAAATGAGCATAAGACATGAACAGAAGCTTCCCCAAAATAAGAAAGACAAATGGCCAATAAACAAATGAAAAAAAATGTTCAATGTCACTGATCATCAAGGAAATCAAAATTAAACCCACAATGAGATATTACCTTGCCCAACTTAGAATAGCTTTTATTAAAAAGTCAAAAAACACTAGATACTGGCATGAATGCAGAAAGAAATGTATAGTTATACACTGTTGTGACTGTAAATTAAAATAACTTCTATGGAAATCAATATGGAGATTCCTTAAAGAACTAAAAGTAGACCTACCATTCTATCCAGCAATCCCACTATTGGGTATTTAGCCAATGGAAAAGAAGTCATTTTATTACAAAGGCATCTACATTCAAATGTTTATTGCAGCACAATTCACAGTTGCAAAGATGTGAAATCAACTGAGATGGCCATTAATTCATGAGTAGATTAATAAAATGTGATATATGTACACCATGGAGTACCACTTAGCCATAAAAAGATGTATTAATATCTTTTGCAACAATCTGGATGGAACTGGAGACCATTCTCCTAAGTGAAGTATGTCAAAAATGGAAAAAAAAACCACCACATGTACTAACTCTTAAATTGAAACTAACTGATGAGCACACAAGTGCACAGAGAGAAATAAAACTCATTGGAAAGCAATGAGTAGGGGGAGGAACGGGAAGGGAAAGGGATGGGCATAAATGAACCTAATGGGTACTATGAGCACTATTTGGGTGATGGAGGCACTTATAGCGAGGACTCTAGCATTACAAAATTGATTCATGTAATCTAAAACATTTTTGTGCTCCCTTAATATTTTGAAAAATAAAAAAAAATTCCTCCTCACATTTTTAAATTTAATTTTTAAATATGTCATGAGATTTTTTCTAGACACCATTGCTTCTGATGAAATCAAACATAGTTCACAACATTGTTACCTGTAAGTCATATTTTTCTTTTCTTTTGCTTCTGTTAAGATTTTCTATTTGATTTTTGGCCGTTTGGCTCTAATGTTCTTGGATGTGGTTTTCTTTGTATTTAATTTGCCTGATGTTAGCTGAACTTCCTGTATTTGCAATTTAGCAGTTTTCAACAAGGTGGAAAATTGTTTACTGTTACTTTTTTCCATTTTTTTCTAATTTATTTTTTCTGCCCAATTTTTACTCTCTTCTCTTCTGTTACTCCAAATAAACAGAGGTTAGAATGTTAGTGATTATCCTATATGTCGATGGATCTGTATATATTTTTTTAGGATTTTAGCTTTCTTTTCCTTGTGTAGTTTCTATTGGTCTGTCTTCATATTCACTGAACTTTTCTTCAGCCATTTTTAATTTGTTGCTAAGCCACTCAGTGAATTCATTATATGTTTTACTTTATATTTCAGTTATAAATTAATTTTTTCCTCAGTTGGAAGTATATACCTCTTTACCAATTAAGACCTTATCTCTTAATTCCATTATATATTTATGAAAATGTGATCAAAATCTTGGCTTTTAAATCTAACATTGATGACATTTCAGGGTCTGATTATAGTGTCTGATTTTTCCTTGATCACTGGTTGCATTGTTTTTATCTCTTCATTTCTAATATTTTTTGTATTGTATATGGAAACCTAGGGATAATATATTGTAGTGAATCTGGGTTTTATAAACCTTTCTAAAGAGTGTTGTTTATTATTTTAATAGCAAACTCAGTTACTGGCTGAATATCTTGACTTTTTGTAGTCTTGGTTTTATGCTTAGGTAGTACACAACCTCTGTCATGCATGAGGAGTTTGGGAAAATTCTCCAACCTGCCAAGATTTAAACTCCTTTCTCTCCCCTACATATCTTACCAAGACATTTTCTTTTTTAATTTTTTTTATTTTTTTTTATTTCAGTATATTATGGAGTTACAAATTTTAAGCTTTCAAATAATGCCCTTTCCTCCCCTCCCCCCCACAAGTCTGACCTTCCTGTGTGACCATCTCCCAGACGGTGCACATCTCACTCATTATGTGTGTATATACCCACCCCATTCCCCCCCTCTGACCTGCCCAATACCCAATTACTGTAGTTCCTATGTGTTCACTTAGGTGCTGCTCAGTTAATACCAGTTTGCTGGTGAGTATATGTGGTGCTTGTTTTTCCATTCTTAGGATACTTCATTTAGTAGTATGGGTTCCAGCTCTAACCAGGAAAATATAAGGTATGCTATATGACCATTGTTTCTTAGAGCTGAATAGTACTCTAATGGTGTACATATACCACATTTTACTAATCCACTCATGGATTGATGGTCACTTGGGTTGTTTCCACAGCTTTGTAATTATGAATTGTGCTGCTATGAACATTCGAGTGCAGGTGGGGCAATTACAGCAGCAACAAAAATAAATAAATGGGACATGATCAAACTAAAAAGCTTCTGCACAGCTAAAGAAATAGTCATGAAAGTAAACAGACAACCTACAGAATGGGAGAAAATTTTTGCATCCTACAAATCTGATAAGGGGCTGATAACTAGAATCTACTTAGAACTCATGAAAAACAGCAACAAAAAATCAAACAACCCTATCAAGAAGTGGGCAAAGGACATGAACAGAAATTTTTCCAAAGAAGACAGTAGAATGGCCAACAAACATGAAAAAATGCTCAACATCTCTAATCATCAGGGAAATGCAAATCAAAACTACAATGAGATATCACTTAACTCCAGTGAGAATGGCCTTTATCAAAAAGTCCCCAAACAATAAATGCTGGCGTGGATGCGGAGAGATAGGAACATTCCTACACTGCTGGTGGGACTACACACTAGTTCAACCTCTTTGGAAAGCAATATGGAGATACCTTTTTTAAATTTTATAGTTAAGATCTAGACTATGCCTCACTTTTTCTGGTTCTTATTTTAACAAGTTACATTTCTAGCTATTTTTGAGGTTTCTCCGTATTTTTCAGCTGAAACGAAATCATCTCTCAGTGTTGCTTAAGCTATAGTAAATATCTCTCTTTTCCTCTTAGCTCCATAGCACCTAATTTCTGCTAAGTCTCATGATATCTTATCATTTCCCTGTGCAGCCAAGCTCTTACCCAGAGACCCATAAGGTACTGCTACAAAGACATGTGAAGCCTACCTTTATGCAATTCCCTCTCCTCTAATGCCATGTCTCACAGATTCCAGTTGTTTTAAACTTCCTACCTTCTGATCTCTGAATCTTACAGCTCAGTAAGACAGCAGTGCTCTGCTTATACTACACCTCCCTCAGGTACAGTTGGAAAATATTTCCCTGGCAGGTTGCTGATCTGTCTTAGGGCTCACCTCATAATTTCCCCTAATTTCAGAGATCAGGCAATCAGATAAGGAGCAACAGGGTTCTTCTCCCCTGTGACTCCCATCACTATTTCACTCAGCTTTCATCACTCACTAAACTCTCATGCACTAGGCACCTTGCCAGACATGGGACATGAAGATGAATAAGAGGAGACACTGCACAAACTGAGCTCCATCAGATAAGACAGACAAATCAAATCCACATTAAAACACCAGACACCAAATACTCTAACAGTCTAGCACAGTGTCTAAGATCACAGGTTCTTGTCTAGCTGCTCCCACTTACTGGTTGTACAATAGGGCCAAGACACTTCACTTGTCTAAACCTCCATTCCTTTTCAATAATGGGGTAGTAAAAATCATACCAAACAGGATTACAGTAAGGATTATAAAAAATCAAGCTCTTGGCATAATGCTTGATACAGAGTAAGCAGTTGCTGATTTAATTTTATGAAATATCAGAATCATTTCTATAAAATAAGTAGGAAAAAACCCAGAATTATCAGACTCATTCTAAGCAAATTAATGAGTCCAGGGTGGCCACATTCCAGAAAATTCCTGGGCTGTGAGAAGCATTAGCATGATGAGAAATAATGAATTCGAGGTTCCTTGTATCATTATCCAATAGCTTGAAAATGTTGCCTCATATAATTATTATAATTGTTTATACAGAAAAGACTATTGTTTATTCCACTATCAGTTACTCTATCTTGACATGAATCAAAAACCCTTTTTTATTCTGTTAGAAGTAGAATAATTTTCCAGGTATTAATAGATCTTATAAATTATTTCAATATGAAGATCATTTATTCTTTTGATTTAGGAATAATTTTTCTGTTTAAAAAATTTTATTCTATTTCTAAAGTCCCTAAAATAGTAAAAACCAATTTTTTTCTTATATCAAATTATTTGGATTTGTTTTTATATGTACAATCTTCTCTATTTGTCTACCTTTTTTCCTCTAAATATCAAGGCAAGTATAAGCATTTTATTCACTTCATTAATTTGGGTTTTGATTATATTTAATTTTTTAAAATATTTTTATTTTCTATCTTGTACTTTAGGTGTCTTTTCTTTACTTGACCTTAAAATTGCCTTGAAATCTCTATACAGTTGTCTTAATATTTTTCTTTTGCTTTACCAGTCCATTGATTTTGTCATTTCATATTTATACAGTAAAAAGTTGTGAAAAATATTCATTTAACTATGTGTATATTTATTTATTTGTCTTTTGCTCTTCTCACTCTCTCAGTGGTTCATGTTAACCATAATATTTGCTTTTATTTTTATTCATATTTAATGAGAAGACCTCTCTGGACTTTCATTTATCTAAAGTGGGAAAATTTCATTAGTACAGCTTTCCAGCATATCTGAAATCTGTTTATTTCCCCCTTCAAAAGTTTACTTTAAAAGCAGGATATTGCATTTCTGATTTGCTTTTCTATTGTCTGACAGCACAGAAGCAAAAAAGTAAATTCATCTGGATTCTTGATACATACAGATTCTTGATGTGACAAACACTATGTGGACAGTCATTTTCTTGGATATGAATGTTATTCTCCTTTATGCAGTTTTGTTTAAATCTATCAAGTTTCATTCTGCCTATTCAGGGATATTTTTTTGTACACATCAGTGGATTATTTTTCCTGTTTGCTGAGAATCCTTTGGCATAAGATTTAGAAATATTATCAATTCCAAGGACTACTTTTATCTTTCACTAGTTTCTTTCTAGAAACACTACCTACTTCCTTAGAAGAGCAGTAGTTAAAAGACAAGTAGTAACACTTTGGTTTGGGGCCATTGTTTATAAAACCATAACTGAGCAAGAAAATTATTACTTTTCTCAGGCCACTGTTATCCGCAGTAGTTGTGTCATATTATTTTTTGTTTGTTTATTTTGTTTTTAGTTTCTGTTATAAAACTAGATAGATATTAATGAAGATAATTCTGAATCATTAACAACATTAGGATATTGTAAAATATCTTCATATTTCTGGAAGAATTGAAACATAATATTCTAAGCAAGTTGTGAAGTCCATGACGGCAAGAAGAGAATTTTGTGTTACTGTTTCTTTGTTCCCATATTTTTTTGTCTTTGTCCAATTTGAAGATAATGATAAGATACTTAGAATTTTATGTAGTTATACTTTTCTACATAGTAATATTTAGGATTTGACCAGTGCTACACTTGTTTTCCTACAATGCTCTAATATCTTTCTTTGGCAAACTATTTTAAATAATATGTGGCATGAAAGTATTTTACACCTTATTTTTTTAAATGGCTCTTCTCTGGCTTATTTATGTATGTGTACGCATGCATGTGCAAATCTCTGTGTGTGACTTTTTTGCTGTTATTTTTATTTTTGTATTTAGAGAGGTCTACTATATAGATTTGCTTTCATCTTTTATCCACTCAAAGTATCATCTTTACAAATGTAACTCTCTAAGAGCAAGGTTACAAATTTTAAACATTCATAACTTAATTAATAGCATTTATTTAATTCCTTTTGAAATTTTCACTGAGCAAGGAATCGATATGATGACATCAATTTGCCTGTTTCTAACTAAATAAATTGATTGAGTTTTCCTCTTTAAAGTATAAGCAATATTCTTCCCAATATAAATTTTCAATTTTTAGTAAGTTATTTTTAAATCATATTTAAAAATATTTGGAATGTCTAACATCCATTTTTTTATTTGTGTACTACTGATAAGACTTTGAAATTTTTTATTGCTTTTGCAAGTAAACTTATTCTACTAAAAATGACTTGTATGTGAGTTTACAATATAATTATCTATTATCTAATATAATTATCTAATATAATTATCTATTATCAAAGACCTTATATAAGATGAAAAAATATTTCCTTCAATTTATTGAAATAATTTACTTCTATATTATTTATTGTTTTGTCTTGGGAGAAAAATAAGAGAAGAAAAGATAAAGAAGGAAGAATATTATAATTCATCTGTGATAAACAGAATTCTCAAATGGTCCCTAATCAATGACATGATATAATCACATATACAATTATGAGATGATCTTGAATAATTCTTTCACTCTGAGGGGATGTGGAATGTATGAATATGGTAGGATATACTTCCAATGCTGTTGCATTATATATTTAAATATATATATTTTATATGTGTGCTTATGTATATTTCAGATGTAATTGAGTTTTCTAATCAGTTGGCTTTGTGTTAATCAAAAGAGAGATTATCCTGGATAGGCCTGACTTAATTAGATAAAGCCTTAAAAGAGACAAGAAACACCAGCAAAGATCTGCTGTTGACTTTATAGAAGCAAATTACCATGTTGTAGAAAGGATCTTATGGCAGGGTAGGCTGTCATTACTGACATCCATGTTTCATTATTATAGGGAATGAAGTTCTGTGTATAATCACTGAGCTTGAAAGAGGACCTCAGTTGAGATTAAGCCCTGGTATAATAGATACCTTTAGTTCACCTGGTTGTATCCTGATCATAGTACACAACTAGTACATACCCAGAATCCTGATATTCAGGGAAACTTTGAGGTAACAAATGGATATTTTTTTAAACCATGAAGTTTGAGGAAATTTTTTACATTAACAATAGAAAATCAATACATATTATAGTAAATATATTAATAAATATGCTGATACCTTAAAATGCATATCTAGTTTTTTTTTTATTTCGGCATATTATGGAAGTAAAGATTTTAAGGTTTCAATAAATGCCCTATCCCCCCTCCCCCCACAAGTCTGAGTCTCCAGCGTGACCATCCCCCAGATGGTGCACATCTCACTTATTATGTATGTATATACCTGACCCCTCCCCCCTGCCCAATACCTTATTACTGTAGTACCTATGTGTCCACTTAGGTGCTGCTCAGTTAATACCAGTTTGCTGGTGAGTATATGTGGTGCTTGTTTTTCCATTCTTGGGATAATTCACTTAATACTATGGGTCCCAGCTCTAACCAGGAAAATATACGATGTGCTATATCACCGTTGTTTCTTAGAGCTGAATAGTACTCCATGGTATACATATACCACATTTTATTAATCCATTCTTGGATTGATGGGCACATGGGCTGTTTCCACAACCTTGCAATTATGAATTGTGCTGCTATAAACATTTGAGTGCAGGTGTCTTTTTTGTAGAGTGTCATTAGATCTTTTGGAAGATAACACCCTCCAACTAAATAAAACAGTCACAGAGATAGAGCAGAGAAACAAGAGAAAAGAGTAAAGCCTACAAGAGATATCGGATTATGTGAAGAAACCTAATGTGAGGGTCATAGGGTCACCAGAAGGGGAAGAACACAACATGCAAGGGTTGGACAAGCTATTTGAAGATATAATAGAGGAAAATTTCCCAGGCCTTGCTCAAAATCTTGATATACAAGTTCAAGAAGCTCAGAGGACCCCTGGGAGATTCAATGCAAACAGGAAGACGTCACGATATGCAGTCATCAGACTGACCAAAATATCAATTAAAGAGGCCCTTCTAAGAGCTGCATATCTAGTTTTAACCTTCTTGAAGCTCCAGGCATATTTTTCCAGCATTTTAAAGACTCATTAAATTCCATTTGTATTCTCTTGTACTTGAAATTGTCCAATATTACAGATCTGTCCTTTCTCAAAAACATGTTCTTCTGTTTTCTCTCTTTCTGTTTATGGCACAAAAATATTTCCTGTCTCATAGACAAAGGCTGTATAATATTTTTTCTGCTCTAATATAATCTTTATAATCAATTAACAAGTATTTATTGAAATAAAATTTTCCAAACACTGTCATACTACCTAGGATAAACCAAAAGAAACGCAAGACTGTTTTTATAAAATTTTGCTTTTTACAAAACACTTTACACTTTACTTCTCAAGAGACCAACTCTTATTTCTAGTTTAAACACTTTTTTAACATTTTATTTTCAATTATTATGAGTACATATTATTTGTATATATTTATAGAGTACATGTGATGTTTTAAGACAAGCTTATGTATTAATCAAATCAGAGTAATTGGGGAATCCATCACCTCAGACACTAACGATTTCTTTGTGTTAGGAATATATTCCAATTAAAAAGATAGTAATTGGTAGAATAAAAAACAAAAATTATGTTTTCTAGCTCTAGGCTCATGGATCTTTCTGTTACATCATGTTTTATATCAAAAAGAAGATACAGCATAGGGTATAAAAATAGTAAGTATGTAAGAGACCTAGTTTTAAAAGCCAAATGAATGTTCTGATACCTCTGTTTAGCTGAGCAATTTACCTAACTTCCCTGTGCCTCAATATCTTCTTTTGCTAAAGATGACTAATAATAACAACTGATTTATAGATTTGCAATGATAATTATGCAAATTAGTATTATTAATTAAAATTAAATTATTATTAATTAAAATAAAAATCAATTCTATATGGAAAATGTTAATGTAAAACTCTCAAATGCTATGTGTCACACAGTATTGAGTGTCTCACTCTCAGCTTCTATTATCATTGCAGTGTCCCCAGGGGTCATCTTTATCTGCAAGGATTCCCCAGAGGACCTGAGACATATTGAAATCATTCACACATGCAGAAGTGTACTTCATACTAAGAAATAACATTTATCACTATTTATTTTTATCCAAACAACACTAAGAATGACTAGTAAGGCAGATCTCAAGCAACTCCTACTTTGGAATTGAATGTCATGCATCACTTGCATTGTTGGTGCAGCAATCCACCTGTTCTGTTTATGAATCATTACTCTCAGATTCTCTGTAAACTGTATTCACTTTCAGTACATTCAAATTGTAATTGTTTTGCTCTCCTGGCTAATTGGATGGATATCTGGAAACTGAATTCATTGTTTGATACCCCATATTTAGGATAAATACATCTTTACCCTCAAATTAAAACAACCCAGACATATGATCTCTGTATAATTAAAAGTAAGGATTCTTTTGGTTGGAAGTATCATGAATTCACCTCAAATAATCTCAAGCAGAGTTGAACATTTATAAAAGATTACATCATGAATCAACTTAAGAAAAAGGAGGAAATTCAACTAGGCCTTAAAGTAACTGAAAGTTATAGCAATAGATTGTTGGGAGAGCCAGCCTGCTTCTTTTTCTGTTTCTCCTAGATTTGCTTCCCTCCGAACAGGAGCCTATCAGCTTCCAAACCCTATGCCCATTGCCTTTTCTATTTTTATCTCTGCTATTATTTCTCTGTGCACACATGATAATAATAACATTTTTTACTTATCCTGTCTTATTTGAGTAGAGTGAGTTTATGATAACTCAGTTCTAATTACAGATTAAATATGGGGGCAATTATCACTCTTGTATTCATTGTTGTTGAGGGTAATGGCCTTGTAGGATGGACTTAAAAGATGTCACGATGCAACCTAATGAGTATACTGAAGGAATTGGAAAAAGAAGAGCAAACCAATTCCAATCCGAGCAGAAGAAAAGAGATATCTAAGATCAAAGATCAACTAAATGAAATGGAAAACAAGATAATTATATGGAAGATCAGCAAAACCAGAAGCTGGTTTTTTGAAAAGATTGACAAAATTGATGGCCCTCTCGCTAGGCTGACAAGAACTCAAAGGGAAAGGACTCTAATAAACTCAATAAGAAATGAAAAAGGAGGGACCACAACAGACTCCACAGAGATACAAAACATTATGTTTGACTACTATAGAAATCTATATGCCCCCAAACTACAGAATGAAGACAAAATGGACAGATTCCTGGACTCATACAACCTTCCTAAGTTCACCCAGCAGGTAACGGAATTCTTGAACAGACCAATCACATGCTCAGAAATTGAAGCAGTAATTAAAAACCTCCCCAAACGGAAAAGTCCTGGGCCAGATGACTACACTTCAGACTTCTACCAAACATACAAAGAGGAACTCATACCTATACTACAGAAACTATTCCACACCATTGAGAAGGATGGTATTCTGCCTAACTCATTCTACGAAGCCAATATCACCTTGATACCAAAGCCAGGAAAGGATGCAACAAAAAAAGAAAATTACAGACCAATATCCCTCATGAATATAGATGCAAAAATCCTAAATAAAATTTTAGTAAATAGAATTCAGCAGCACATCAAAAAAATAATTCACCATGACCAGGTGGGATTTATTCCTCGATGCAAGGCTGGTTCAACATACGCAAGTCTATAAATGCAATTTACTTTATAAATAAAAGCAAGAACAAAGACCATATAATTCTGTCAATAGATGCAGAAAAAGCATTTGACAAAGTCCAACATACTTTTATGATAAAAACTCTTAACAAAATAAGTATAGATGGCCATTACCTTAAATTTATCAAATCCATTTATGACAAACCAACTGCTAATATCATCCTAAATGGGGAAAAATTGAAATCATTCCCTCTTCTAACCGGAACTAAACAAGGATGCCCACTCTCTATCCTCCTGTTCAACATAGTGCTCGAAACCCTAGCTATAGCAATGAGGCAAGAGAGGGGTATTAAGGGCATTCAAGTTGGAGAAGATGAGATCAAACTCTCACTCTTCGCTGATGATATGATATTATATCATGCAAACCCCATGGATTCTTCCAAAAGACTCCTAGATTTGATAAATGAATTTGGTAAAGTTTCAGGGTATAAAATCAATACACACAAATCAGAAGCATTCATATATGCCAAGAACCATCAAGCAGAAACTCAAATCAAAAATGCAATACCCTTTACTATAACCCCAAAGAAAATTAAATACCTAGGAGTATACTTAACAAGAGATATGAAAGATTTATCTGAGGAGAACTACAAAACACTAAAAAAAGAAATTGCAGAGGATTTAAACAGAAGGAAAAATCTACTATGTTCATGGATTGGTACAATCAACGTTGTTAAAATGTCAATATTACCTAAGGTGATCTACAGAATCAATACAATCCCCATCAAAATGCCACCAGCATTCTTAACAGATCTAGAAAAAATAATTCTTCACTTTGTATGGAACCAGAGAAAACCACATATAGCCAAAGCAATCTTAAGTAAAAAGAACAAACTGGGAGGCATCAGTCTTCCTGACTTCAAACTATACCATAAAGCAATAATAGTTAAATTTGCCTGGTACTGGCACAAGAACAGAAACATAGATATCTGGAATAGAACTGAGATTCCAGAGATGAAACAATCTGTATACGGTAACCTAATCTTTGATAAAGCAGACAAAAATATACTTTGGGGAAAAGATTCTCTCTTCAATAAATGGTGCTGAGAATATTGGTTAGCAACATGCAGAAGAGCGATTCAGGATCCCAACCTCTCACCTCTCACAAAAATTCACTCAAGATGGATAACAGATCTAAACCTAAAAACTTTAAGAATCCTAGAAAAAGATGTTGGGAAAACCTTATCAGATATTGGTCTAGGCAAAGAATTCATGAGGAAGACCCCCCCAAGGCAATCACCGCTGCATCAAAAATAAACAAATGGGATCTGATCAAATTAAAAAGTTTCTGCACTGCCATGGAAATGATCATTAGAGCAAATAGACAACCCACAGAGTGGGAGAAAATATTCACTCTCTACACTTCCAATAAAGGTCTAATAACAAGAATCTACCTTGAACTTAAAAGAATAAACAAGAAAAAATCAAACAACCCCATCAAGAAATGGGTAACAGAATAATGGCCTGCAAACATATAAAAAAATGCTCAACATCTCTAATCGTTAGAGAAATGCAAATCAAAACCACAATGAGATATTCACCTAACCCCAGTAAGAATGGCCTGTATCAAGAAATCCCAAAACAACAAATGCTGGTGAGGAGGTGGAGAGACAGGAACACTCTTACACTGCTGGTGGGACTGCAAATTAGTGCAACCTTTGTGGAAAAGAATTTGGAGATACCTCAAACAGCTAGAAATAGAAATACCATTCGACCCAGCAATAGCATTGTTGGGCATCTACCCTAAAGAACATAAGTCTCTCTATTATAAAGACACCTGCACCAGAATGTTTATGGCAGAACAATTCACTATTGTAAGGGCATGGAAACTACCCAAGTGCCCATCATATCATGAGTGGATAACTAAAATGTGGTATATGCTCACAATGGAATATTACTCAATCCTAAGAAACGATAGTGAGCTAGCACCGTTTATGCTATCCTAGATTAAGCTTAAGCCCGTAATACAAAGATCTAGAAAATGGACTACACATCTACTCTCCATCAAATTGGTACTGACTGACTAAAACTATGGTGCTCAAAAAATGGTAGTCTTTAACAGGGATTTGGGGAGGGAGACTCACATCTTAAGGAAGTGGTGAGCATTGTAGGGGGGAAGGGATTACCTCTATCCCTTTTTAGGGAGAGGTAAAGATATACATTGTAACCAAAATGTCTGAAAAACTAATCTGTAATCAGGAAGTGGGCAGGGGGAAGGGGGGAAGAAGGGAAAGGTACGTACTTACAGGGTGGGTTCGGTGCGCACCACCTGGAGGCTGGACATGCTAGAAGCTCTGGCATAGAGAGGTGGGGGAGTGGGGCAGGGGCAAGATATGTAACCCTAACAATATCTGTACCTCCATAATATGAAGTAATAAATAAATATTTTCAAAATTTATGTTTTAATTTCTACTACAGTAAATATCTATAAATAAAATTGACATAAAAAAAGATGTAGCTATGTTTTTCCTCTAGCCAAGATAGCTATTTCTTGACATTTTAGTTACTGGCATAGTTTGGTGTCTATATGTATATTAAATGCTAAATTTTTAGCTACAAACACCCAACTTTTCTTTTTATACATGCTGCAAAACTCTATTCTTTTATCTTCATTTCCAAAAAATGATACATTCAAACGTGTTGCTTTCTCCTTTAGTATTCAGAACCATCTGCACAGCAATCCCAATTATTCATCTTATAGCTAGGATAACCAACTTTTTTCAAATATATACATTTTACTGATACTTTCATAAATAGTCTACTATAACTTTCTTTGTATTTAATTGGTAATTTAGTCTTGCTTCCTAAACTAATTTTTTTCCATATAGGAGACTCCATTAAATCCTAAATAAGGACATTTCTTTATAAAAACCCAATTCTCTTTTACCAAATGAAACTTTGTTGTTATACCACTTTTCTGCAATAATTTTTCTCTCCTTCAAATTCTAGTTCAAAATTATTTTGCTCTATCAAATATAAATTTGTTATATTTCAGCTTATTTTAGAAAAGGAATTCTTCACTTTTCATGGAAAACTGGAAATAACCTAAATGATAAATGAGACATTTATAGACATTGTATATACTCCATATGTATTATTAAGTTTAAAAAGCCAGGGATAAACCTTCATGTTCTTTCTTTATATTTTTATTCCATAAGCTTTTATCTGTTTTTAAATTTTTTAAAATTTTAAACCTTTTAGTTATAAACTAGGCACAAACACATTAACTTAGGCCTACACAGGGTCAGGATCATCAATATCACTGTCTTCTGCCTCCGCATATTGTCCCAGTAGAAAGTCTTTAGAAGCAATAATATGCATAAAGCTTTCTTCTCCCATGATAACTATGCCTTCTGGAATGCCTTCTAGAGGACCTGCCTGAAGCTGTTTTACATTTAACTTTTCTTTTTTTAAATAGAAAGAGTGTACTCTAAAATTACTTTTAAAAGTACAGCACAGAAAATACATAAACCAGTAATAGTCATTTATTATCATTATCAAGTATCATATATTGTACATAATTGTATGTTCTATAGCTATACTTTTATAGGACTGACAGCACAGTAGGTTTGTTTACATCAGCATCACCAAAACACATGAGTAATGTGTTGTACTACTACATTATGATGTCTATCACATCTTATGCAATAGAAATTCATCAGCTCCATTATAATCTTGTGGGAATACCATCATATATGCAGTTTATTGTTGACTAAATCATTGTTATGCAGCATATGCCTATATTTGAAACTAATAGAGAGCAATTACTGATAAGTTCATACACTGCGCATAAACAGTTCTTTACTAAAACAATTAATTATAATCAAATTTAGAATTCAAACTTACACTTTCTTTCAAAATATCATTTTGTATTCCTTTCCAAAGACAAAAGATATGAATCATTTTAGATTTACCAATGTTCCATAATAAGAATTTTAATAGAACTTTAAAATATTTTAAAATCTTATATGAAGAAAATTATTCTCTAATTATAAGTCCAATCATTGCTTTGGTGATGCAATCATTAGTTGATCATTTAGTAGTAATCTGGAATTTTAATTAAAAATTTTTAGTCACCCTCAGTGCAAATGTCTTATACATGTTTTGTTTCGATTCTCTTTTCACTTTTGAAAATGACTTCCTTTATATCAACTCTTTCATGAGAAAATGACTGCTTCTTGCTCTCTTTATCTGTTTTTTAAAGCTTTATTTTCTCCTTAAAAAAGAAAACAAACAAGCAGATACCCTTTTCCTTCCAGGTGATATTGATATGGTCTGAAAGTCTCAGATATTTCCTTTCTAAGGTTTCTTCAAATAGCTTCAAAGGTCTTCATTTAGAAGTAGTCATTTTTAGTTCTTTATGTGCTTAAACTGTTTTCCATGTATGTATAAAACTAAATGAGATGTATCTTTTTCTTTTTTTGATGTAAGATATTTTAAACAAGATAATTCTGGAGTTTTCTAAGTAGCTCATTCTCATCATATACCTGTTATTTAAAGAGTTGTCAATCCCTCAGGTAATAGCCACACACACAAACAGGACTATATAGGGCTAAAGTCAGGCAATGATATATTGTTTTCTTTGCATTTTGGTACCTTGGCAGCCAGTAACTTTAGTATCTCTCAGAAGTACTATTGAGTATTCAAAAACAATTATCCCTAAAAATCTTTCCAGCTCATTTTGTATATAAGCTTTTTAAAATCTCTGATCACAACTTTCAGAAATATAATAATATTGCTTTTCATAGAGAGTATTTGTAATATTTTTAACTTTATTTTATTTGAATGATTTACTTAGCAGCTTTTTAAACTAGCTATTTAAAAAATTATCATAATATTATTTATATTTCATGAAATTATAAAGTTGGTAATTGGATTATTTTTCCATGAACTGAATTACCCCCAAAATGAAAATTTCTAGTATCATTTCTGCTATTCTAAAAATGCGAGGTATAACGTGTGTATACTTGTACATTGACGTGCATACGCATGCATGCGCGTGCACACACACACACACACACAATCCTCTATCAAAGTAACTTCTTTATTACTGGTCTTTTTTAAAATTTCATCAATAATATCCCACACATGTTACAAAGAGAGTTAAGAGAAACAAGTAAAATGGTAAAAGTAACCCACATCAATCTCTGGGAGATATAATATGCCTTTTAACAATTAAAGGAACATTTTCTAAAAACTGCTTGTGTGGAAATAACAACAGATTCTCTATCAATAGTTAGAGTAGTAAGAAAGGAGTTACTGCTTTGAGGCTCTGATGAGTCCTCAGAGGTACGCCTGAAAAACAACACCAGATGGCTCTCGAGGAGAGCATACTAATGATACTGATATAGTCAACCCCTCATTGTTCATCACTGTGGCAATGCCCATCTGCATTCTATAAACTCTATGACCTGGACTTACCCCATAGCCTCATTTTTATTGGTAGAAATCAATTTCATTTTGCCAAATGAGTCCAGAAAAGGGCCAATGCATGTGGAAATAAGCAAAAACTTCAATCATCCAAAATCCATTTCCATTTTTCTGATAGTTCTCGTATAACTCTATGTGTAATATTGAGAATGATCCTTATTGTTGACCATGGGTACTTTCTTTAAAGCTCACAACTTTTATCTGGACAATTTACTTCAATTGTCTATTCACACCTCCTTACTAATGTTTCATTTTAGTCATTTTCTTTGATGAGATCAGATGATGAATTCTTTCCACATTGTAATTCAGTTTAAGTAACATTTATATTAGCCCAAATTACTAGATGCTACACTCAGATGAAGGTACCCTTTCATTTATGTGGTCACTACAACTCTGCCAATTATATTTTACTAAACTAAAATATTAATATTTTCTAAATATTGAAATATCCCTAAAGTGCAATATAAATCTATTTCATCATTGTTTTAAAATTCTTTCCTTATCCCATAAGCCACATAAAGAATGGTCAGTAGAATAGCATAACCAATGTTTTTGATTTGTCTATTTAGCAGTATATTATTAAATAATTTTATGCAGGGATGTTTTCTTATTAGTGCTATTTTTCTTAATTATTTATTTGCAGATAATTTCTGTAGTAGCCATGTGGAGAAATCACAGTAACAAATCACATGTTCTGAGCATTATTTTGTACATTTTGTCAAATTTTTCTCATTCATCTAGTTGGTTTTCTAAAAGCATATAATGGCTTGATAGAATATTTCTTGCATCCCAAAGATTTTTAGAGAATAAAAAGAATTAGAAAAAACAATGCATAAATATATATTTCCTATCCACTTGGGATGTACTTTTTGTGTACATCCAATTTGTTTTTACAGGTCAAATAAAATTTTTATTTTACCTATCAATATTTCCCTGATATTCTCCATTGGAAAATCTCTTACTATATTGAACTCTTGTATTGTTTCATCTTTGTCTTATTTACGACATATTAGTTTTTACCTTGAACTACTATTATTTGTATATCTAGCTCCTTTATTTAAAGACCTAAAACACATTAAGTCTAGAGTTTGAAACTTTGTAACTTTTATATCCTTTATAATAGTTGCCATGTATGTTTTGCATCCATTAATGGATGATTAAACTATCCAATAAATGATTCCCAAATAATGAAACAGTCAGTATTCCTTAAAAACAGTGTTTTAAAGGTGATGAGGTGTAGGATATGAGGTGCCAGGATGAAAGAGGCAGTATGTGTGGTGTTTTAATTGTTATTGTAAGGGCTTTGGATTTTATTCTGGGGGAGATAGGAAGCCATTGGAAGATGGAAGCAGAAAAGTGACATAGTATAATTTATGTCTTAGAAAGGCATTGAGTCTGGTTTGAGGAAAACACTGTAATGAGGAAGAAAATAAAAGAAAGTGTGTTTAGCAAGCTATTATTACATCTTATGTAGAGATGATAATACTTTTGACAAGGTAGAAATTTTAGAGTTGCTAAGAAGTGGTTTGGATATGGATACTTTGGGCAAAAATTGAATGATCATCTCAATAGAAGTAAAAATATTTTATAGAAGCCAGTGCTATTTGGTGTTAAAAAAATCCAATATACTATGACTAAAAGGAAACTGCATTAATCTGATAAAAGACATCTATGAAAAACCCACAGCTAACATTCACTCAACGGTGCAAGTCTGAAAGCTTTTCCTCTTATATAAGGAACAAGACAAGCATGTCCTCTCTAGTACTGGGATTTTAGTGGTTTTTTATTTTTTTGTTTTGGAGAACAAAATGTTCTATAATTACTAGTGATGGTTGCACAAATTTATAAATATATTAAAAATTATTAAATTATATACTTAAAAAGGCTGAGTATTATAATACATGAATTATATTTCAATTTTAAAAATGGTTATTTTTGAAAGTTAGTTGCCAGGGCTTGCTGACTGAATGTGATAGAGATAGAAGTGAGCAATAAGTCTAGGATTTGACATAAAAACTGGTAAAATAGAGTTGTAATTTCCTAAATTCAGAGAGACTGCAAGGATTATAATGTTGTTGATATTCTCGTATATGTATAAAAAAGGAAATGGGATTCAGAAAGTAAATTTAAAGTTTCTATTATTCAAGCAAATTGACAAGTCAGTGAGATTGGTCATTTATTTTACATAACTATTTATTTTGATTTAGATTAATTCATATATCATAAGTAAAATCACCTTTTTAAATGTAAAATTCAGTAGAGATTTAGTGGATTTGGTTACATACCACTGCAATACAGAGAATATCACAATAATGCCAGTCACATGAGTTGTTTTTTTCTCAATGCACATAAATATTATGTTTACTTTATACTGTAGTCTATATATACCTCAACTTAAAAAAAAAACTGTATCGCTATAATCTGGTAATAGTCATTGTGACTAGTGTGCATCATAATACCTTTCTGGTTGAAGATCTTGCCTCAGTGTTGATGGCTGATGACTGATCAGGGTTATAGTTGCTGAAGGCTGGCTTTTAATTTTTTTTAATTAAAACAACAATAAGTTTGTCACACTGATTTTCCCGTCCTTTCACACAATATTCTCTGTACCAAGACATGCCGATTGATAACATTTTACCCAAAGTAGAACTTCTTTCAAAATTGGAGTCAATTCTTTCAAATCCTACTGCTGCTTTATCAACTATGTATATATAATATTATAAATCCATTGTTGTCATTTCAGCATCTTCACCAGGAGGAGATTCCATCTCAAGAAGCTCTTTTTCCTCTGTTCATTATTAAGAAGCAATTCCTTGTTCATGCAAGTTTCATCATGATGACATTGCAGCAACTCAGTCACATATGCAGACTTCACTTATAGTTCTTTTTCTGTTTCCACCACATATGCAGTAACCTCGTCCACTCACATCTTGAACCTATCAAGGTCACCCATAAGGGGTTGATTCAACTTCTCCCAAACTCTTCTTAATATTGACATTTTGACCTTCTCCTAGGAATCACAACTATTCTTAATGGCTTCTAAAATGATGAATCTTTTCCAGAAGATTATCAACTTACTTTGCTCAAATCCATAGGAAGAATCACTATCTATGGCATAGATAGCCCTACAAAATGGATTTTTAAAGAATAAGACTAAAGAGTCAAAATGACCCCTTGATCCGTGGATTTCAGAAGAGATGTTGCATTAGCAGACATGAAAACAACATTAATCTTCTTGTACATTTCCACTAGCACTCTTGGGTGAACAGATACATCGTCAATAAGAATATTTTGAAAGACATCTTTTTTGTGAGTAGGAGATATCAATAGTAGGCTTAAAATATTGTCAACCATGCTATAAACAGATGTGCTGTCATCCAAGCTATGTCGTACCATTTATAAAGCACAGGTAGAGTAGATTTAGCATAATTCTTAGAAGCTTTAGAATTTTCACAGTAGTAAAGAAATATTGGTTTAAATTTAAATTCACCAGCTGCACTAGCCCTTAACAGGGGAATCAGCCTATCCTTTGACACCTTGAAGTTAGGCATTGATTTCCCCTTTCTAGCTATGAAAGTTCTATATGGCATCTTCTTTCAATATAAAGCTATTTTGTCTGTACTGAAAATCTGTTGTTTAGTGTAGCCACCTTCATCAATGATCTTAGCTAGGTCTTCTGAATACCTTGCTTCAGTTTCTCCATCAGCACTTGCTGCTTCACCTTGCACTTCTGTTATGGAGACAGCTTCGATTTGTACTTTATTAACCAACTTTTGCTAGCTTCCAACTTTTCTTCTGCAACATTCATCTCTCTAAGCCATCATAGATTTGAAGAGAGTTAGGGCCTTACTCTGGATTTGGCTTTGACTTAAAAGAATGTTGTGGCTGGATTGATCTTCTATCCACACAACTGAAACTTTCTGCATATCATCAATAAAGTTGCTTTCCTTTCATATCATTTGTGCATGCACTGAAGTAGCTCTCAATTTTTTTAATAACTTTTCCTTTGCATTCACAGCTTCTCTGTTTGGTGTAAGAAGCCTAGTTTTTGGTCTATCTTGGCTTTCAATGTGCCTTCCTTAGTAAGTTTAATCATTTGTAGATTTTGACTTAAAGTGAGAGATATGCAACTCTTCCTTTCACTGGAACACTCTGAGCCCATTTTACCATTATTAATTGGCTTAATTTCAATATTTTTGTGTCTCAGAACACAGGAAACCCCAAGGAGAGGGAGAGAGATGAGGAATGACTACACAACATTTATCCACTAAGTTCACCATCTTATATGGGCACAGTTCATGGTACTCCAAAATAATTATAATAGTAATATCATTGATCACAGATCACCATAATAGTTAGAATAGTACTGAAAAAATATTGAAATATTATGAGAATTACCAAAATGTGATACAGAGACAAAATGAGCACAAGCTGTTGGAAAAATGGCACCCATAGATTTCTTCAATGCAGGGTTGCCAAAGTCTTCAATCTTAAAAAAATGCAGTATCTGTAAAGTGCAACAAAGCAAAGCATAGTAAATGAAATATGCCTATATTCAAAAAGTTGTGTAACCATTAGAATTGTATAATCCTAGATACTTTTTATCAGTCAAATAAACAGACATATCCCCATTAGAATCACTGTCTATTTTATCCCCTCACCAGCCTCTGTCCACCATTATTCTATTAATACTATATATCTCCCTGGATTTTCCTATTATGGACATTACATTTTAATGGAATCATACAGTATGTCTTTTCTGTTTGGATTCTTTCACAGAGCATGTTATTCTCTTATGTTGTAGCAGGTATACATCCTAATTTGTGTTATAATAATATTCTATTGTATGGATATAGAACATGTTTATTTGTTCATCAATTTGTGGACATTGTTTTTAATTTTTGGCTATTATAAATAATACTGCTATGAACAATTATTTACAAGTTTTTATATGGGTTTATGTTTCAAGTCTCCTTGGTATATATTTAAAAGTAGGATTGCTGGGCCAAGTGTTAAATTTATCTTTTTCAGAACTATACAACTATAGTACAAAGCAATTACATCATTCTATTATATAATACATTCCTACCAACTATGTATAAGAGTTTCAATTTCCACATTCTCACCAATAGTTGTTATTTTTCATCTTTTTTTTAAAGCCCATCTAATGGGTTTCAAGTGTCATCTTATTGTGTTTTTTTTTATTTCAGCATATTATGGGGATACAATTGTTAAGGTTAAATATATTGCCCTTGCCTTCCCTACCCCCTCGAGTCAGAGCTTCAAGTGTGTCCATCCCCCAGGTGGTGCGCATCACACTCATTATGTATGTGTATACCCATCCCCTCCTCCTCACCTGCCTGCCTCACCTAAATGTTTTTTTTTTTTTTTTAACATTTTGGTTACATTTTATATCTTTGCCTCTCCCTATCAAGGGTTAGAAGTTTGCCCTTCCCCTCCATAATGCTCATCACATCCCTAAGATGTGGGTCTACCCCCTCACATCCCTGGTGAACACTACCACCATTTGAGCACCATAGTGATAATCAGTCAGTATCAATTTGATGGCAAGTACATGTGAAGTCCATTTTCCTGATCTTGCATCATCTCACTTTGGATAATGGGCTTAAACTTAATCCAAGATAGTATAAGCGGTGCTAGCTCGCTGTCAAGTTTCTTAGAATTGAGTAATGTTCCATTGTGAACATATACCAAATTTTAATAATCTACTCATGAATTGACGGCCACTTGAGTTGTTTCCATGTCCCTTGCAATAGTGAATTGTGCTGCCATAAACATTCAGGTGCAGATGTCTTTATAATAAAATGTCTTAGGCTCTTTTAGGTAGATGCCTAATAGTGCTATAGCTGGACTGAATGGTATTTCTATTTCTAGCTGTTAGAGGTATCTCCAAATTCTTTTCCACAAAGGTTGCACTAACTTGCATTCCCACCAGCAGTGTAAGAGTGTTCCTCTCTCTCCACCTTCTCACCAGCATTTGTTGTTTTGGGATTTCTTAATACAGGCCATTCTCACTGGGGTTAGGTGATATCTCATTGTGGTTTTGATTTGCATTTCTCTAATGATTAGAGATGTTGACCATTTTTTAATATGTTTGCAGGCCATTATTCTGTCTTCTTTGGAAAATTTCTTTAGATTTCCATTGCCCATCTCTTGATGAGGTTGTTTAATTTTTTCTTGTTAGTTCTTTTGAGTTCTAGGTAGATTCTTGTTATTAAACCTTTATCAGAAGTGTAGAGAGAGAATATTTTCTCCCATTCTGTAGGTTGTCTATTTGCTCTAATGATAGTTTCCTTGACTGTGCAGAAACTTTTTAATTTGATCAGATCCCATTAGTTTACTTCTATTGCTGCAGTGATTGCTGCGGTGATTGTCTTCTTCAAGAATTCTTTGCCTAGGCCAATGTCTGAAAGGGTTTTCCCAACATCTTCTGCTAGGATTCTTATTGTGGTTTTAATTCACCTTTCTCTAATGATATAGAGCACATTTTTATATATTCATCGGTTATTTTTATCTTCATTTTTTAAGATAAATGTCTATTTAAATATTTTCCCATTTTAATTGTGTCACATACCTTTTTCTTGTTGAGTTATAAAGGTTTTTTTTTAATATATTTTGGATGCTGGGCATTTATCAGATATATGATTCTCAAATACTTTCTCCTATGTTGTCAGCTATTTTTTCCTTGGCCTTTAAAGCACAATGTTTTTTTTTAATTTGATGTAATCCAATTTGTCTATTTTTGCTTTTTAAATTAATTTATTTTATTTCAGTAAAATATTATTGTCCTAAGTCACAAAACCGATATTATAATTCACTAATACAAGACAAACTACATTTTAAATAAAAAACAGTTTCATAGGACATATTTAGATTCTAGTATTTATTAAGACCACCATGAAAGTGGGTATGCATGCACAGGACAGACACTTTAGAAACTTCAAAACTCCGTGGTCAAAGAAATGTGGAAACAAAGTCAAGGAAACCTAGATGTGTCCTAAGAACTCAAATTATTGATAACAAGAGAAAAATATTAAATGTTGCCCTGGGGATAAAGGATCGAGAGTTCTTAAATTAAAATGCAGTATTAAATGTGTCAAATTATTGTCAATGACATGAGAAATAACCATCTCACATTTCAAATCTTTATGGCTCCAGAATTTGCATTAATTTTTCAGTAAATGGGAGGCAGAAGAAAAACAGAATATTAGTGACAGAGTCAGTTTTGTTATGTTATACTCTCTCATAATCTATTTCTAACTATTTGACCTGAATTCTACTTGTAATTTATTTCCATATTTAATGCTATTAAACTAATAATTATTTTTCTTTTATTTTTATGCTTGTGATAGAAGAAATTATTTTTAAGGCTGATGGGCATTTTTTCTGTTGGACATTTTTAAGATAGTTCATAATTGGTAACTAGCTTTGTGGCCTCCTTTTGATTAGCAATGATGACAAATATACAAACTTAGAGTGTCATTTGTCAAATTTCAATTCTTTTTAACTGTCATTTATAGGTTCCATTTCTATCATACGTAAAACCCATGAATTATATCTTGTAATGAGCAAGCTTTATTTTTGAAAAATAAATTAAATAAGTGATATTTTGTAGGGAGACATGTTACTTTAGCCAGGTGAAAATTATAAAAACATCACAACAAACCAGAGCAAGTCTGGTTAGTATTCCTGGGTCATATTCCTGTCTGTGGCACTGATCTATGTTTCTCTGCAGTGCTTCTCACTGTGGAAGTTAGGCACTCGACAGAAATATTGGATTGTAAAAATAATAAATGGGTAGTGAAACTCCTTGCCTATCTTTAGTATGTAGTGCCTGTGTCAAGTTGAACACTGAAGGGACTGAGTTCCAACAAGCTTGAGAGTTTGTTAAAAGCTGAAGAAATTTAATTATTTTATGATTTCTTAATTATTTTTATGCCTCTTGCTCAGTTGTTTTGAGGACAGAACTAACTGGCAAATCACAAATTCATTTCTGTTATATATTACTACAAATATTATTTTATTTTAAGGAACAAGATATATCTTGTGCTGCCTACATAATGGAATAAATTAGTTCTATTTACTTTATGATCATATAAGCCTTATGATACTTACAATTAGAGATTATTGGAATCTAGAGTTTTCTGTATTAGTATTACTTGCCAAAATTAAAGAGATCATTTTCTCTAATGCTTAAGAAAACTAGAAAACAGGGTAAAAATAATGATGCTTTTTGGGGGAGGTGCAGATATTTTTTTAACTTATTTGAACTAATGTTCTATGGGAAGTGGTACTTGGAGGCAGGATCAACATGGTTGAGGTAATGTAGGCCAACTCTACCTGGTGATCAGATGCAGCACATCTGTATCTTTTATATTTGTATCTTTTATACAAAATTCTGTGCCAAACACAAATAAAAGAAATCAGCTAGATGTGAGGAATCCATTCACAACTATTATAAGCTCTTCATTGGCAACATTTTTCTTTATCAGGAGCATGGCATAGTGAGATAAGGTGTTATGAGGCATAAGATCACTAACAAATCTGTAAAAAAAAATACTTGTGTTCTGTCTTTATTCTTTTGACAGAATAAAAATCTAGATCCCACTAAGCTAAAGATTTTTAGGACTATACAAATGATCTCTGTAAGTTTAATATTGATGATGAATATCTTTATAACATTGGATTAACTGCATATTGCATTTTAATAATAATTTGTTCAGACTGTAGTACCTCAAAAATGAGAAATCTAAAGAAGCTCTTATACATTCAAGTTGGGCCATCATAGAACATGCAATCATGCAAGCAATTTGGATTTATAATAGCAGTAATCATGCATATGAGCAAGCATATGTGTGTGATTCTCCATTTGTAATCTTTAACTAGAATTATAATTTTTCTGTAGTTTACTTAAAGACCATGTATTTCGACTTTAATATCATATACCATAAACATTGGTAAAAATATTTCAGTCTGAAAATTTCACAAAGCCCTATAAGGTATTTGAAGAATTTGATGTGTGAGCCTTATGTCCCAGACACTGAATTTGTAGTAATATCACAATGGTGAGCAAAACCATACCTAGTCTCTGCCCAAATAAAGTCAAAATTATAATGGAGTAGAAACCAGGGAGGTATTAGTCAAGGGTATAAAGTTTCAGTTATGTAAAACAAATAAGTCCTAGAGATCTACTGTACAGTGCAGTGCCTATAGTTAATATCACTGTATTGTATAGCCAAAAATCTGTTGCAAAGATAGATCTTCTATTCAGTGTTCTTATCACAAAAATAATAAAGATGGTAGGATTATTGGAAGTTATGGACATGTTTATGGCGTAGATTGTGGTGATGCTTTTGTGGGTATATGTTTATCTTCAAATGCATAAGTTATATCTGTTGAATATGTGCATATTTTTACATATCAGTCAATAAAGTGGCTTAAAAAAGAGTATGGGCCATTTCTTTCATTGTTGTTGCTTTCATCATTTATTATATTACCACTGTTATGCACTACACGAAATTTAATGGAATGTCACCCAATGATAAAATGTTTCTTTTCTCTATAAAGTGAAATAGCTAGTAAAATGTCTAGTTATAGAATTACTTATGGATAATTTATTTATAAATATGTCATTAAAATATTTCAGATTTAAGATCACAAGAGGATTTAAATATTTGCAATTGATGTTAGAGAACTTACTCAGCCAAATAAAAAAGAACTGCAAACTTTACAAAGTTAAAAAGTAAACAACACTTACTGACAATTTGTATTAGTAATTTCAGTATGCATAATTTAGAAAAATAATGTCCATTTCTTTGTGAATGGATAAATGAATACCATTTGCCTATTTGTTTCATATTTAAATTTGTTCCCATAACATTATACCACATCAGTGATAAAACCTATAGTTTAAATTTACATACATATGAACAAAAAACCTCAATAATACAAAGTTTACTAAAATATAGTTACTGGATGATGCATGATAAAATGTACTATTATGCAAATTTTTAATATACTTAATCAAAATATGTACATATGTAAAATAAGTATGGTCCCATCCCAGTTGCCTGAGGTTTATAGATTAATTTGGTAATAGACCCAGAATGAGTGATAAAATGACTTTAAATATAAGGGAAATATTAATATTTTATTACATATACATATAGAGGAAGTAGACAAGTTAACAATTATGAATTGTAAGTGATGTATAAACATCTATTAGGCTCATTATTTTGTGTACTTCTTTGTATTTTCAAAATTTATTTTTAAGAAGAAAATATTGAATAATTTCTCCTTAAAATATTTATTTATAAAATTATTTTAAAATGTTTAGGTAACACATGCTAGTATTGAGGAAACTTTGGTTAACATTTTCTGTAAAATTACAGTAAAAAAGAATGACATTTATTAAGATGTAGGGTATTAACATACTAGACAAACCCATTTCCAAGAACTCTGAACAAACCCATTTCCAAGAACTCCAAGAACCAGCCAGTAGCAGTTTAAAGCACATGTGTGACTATAATGCTACAGGAGATGGCAATCAAGGGGAGGAGAAAAGTGTATTGAGTTTTGTATATTTCAAGAGATTAAAGCTATTAATGTTATCACTATAAAACTTGGATGAGCAAATAAGCTGATTTATACTTACCAATAGATGAAAGAATTTAATTTAGTATGAATAGACTCTGTGGATTGAGTCTACAGAAGAGTAATGGAAGAGAAATATTGGGAGACTTTTTAGCTTTTAAAGTAGGTTGAATGAGAGCATATTAACTGAGGTCAAAGAAAAGGGAACTTGTCAAATTTGCTAATTTCATAGACAGGTCTTTGCTCCCTTAGAGAACAGCCATCTGGTGAGGAGATCCTTCTGATCATACTATGGTGGATTCATTTAGTACCTGGATCAGGAGTGTAAAGTTATTACTATCATTGTGATTAATAATATCCCTAAATGTCTATGACAAAGCAGGCATTGACATACTAAAGAAAATGCATGTAGGTAGGATTGGTTAAAGTAAATTAATTATTATTATTTACATAGAAAGACCTGAGGGTGTGTGTTCATGTGAGAAAAATATTACTTGTCTTAATCTCTGTGTTTCAGACACATAATTGAGGTTCTAAGATGTTAAGAAAATTGACCAGAGTCACATATAAAACATTATAGAGCTAAAATAAATTCTGGATCTTACTGATTGACCCAGAAACCCTTCCTCAAATATCAAGGTAATCAGAATTTGCTTAAATATAAGCATAATTAAAATGATAAATTATGCTATAACTAAATGTATGAATATCATTAAGTGGGTGTTTTTATTTTCTTTTTTTTAAGATGCATTTTAGGTATAGGAGAATGTAATGGGATGAATAAGGGCTGTGGTGTAATAAAGATTCATATTAGAGTCCCTGAAAATTAACTTTTAGTCTGAGTCTCAGTTTTCTAATCATTAAAATGGAGACCATAACAATGACTTCACAGGATTACAGTGAGGATCAAATAAAATAACATTTGTCACTCAACCTCCACACAAACTTTAACAAAACAACAGAAAGAAGTAGAATATGGGCTGATATATTTATATTATACTATAGTTATTTTTTTCTTAAGATATTCTTGCACCCTGAATCTTCTTAATATTCTTCCTTTGAAGATATTAGTCCTGGTTTAAAATCTCAGCCTTCACACTGCCCTAATTTTTTCTGAAAATATAAGTCATTTTTAACCTAGCTATGAGCCTGAAATCAATAAGGTGTAAGAAGGTCTAGGAAACAGAAAATCCAGGATTAGAAGCATTATGCTCTTAAATAAACTTGTGCACTGATACTCAACCTCACTCATACTGTTTAATAGGAATTTTCTAAACTTGTTCACAGATATAAAAGGAATCAGAAGCCCATGGTTTATTGCCTGCTTTACCACTAAGTCACTGGGTGTGAATGAGCTACTAAATTATCCTTTCACTGTTTCTGGTTTCCCTGCAAATTTAAAAACAAACACACAAGCAAACAAACAAAAACTTTACTACACCCCTTAACTCTGTTGCAGTTATCTTTCTTTTTCAATAGAAATTGCACTGATTTTCTTACACATGAAATCAGCATTCATTTAAAGCTTTAAAAATTGTTCTACCAATTTAGATATTATTTTTAATGTTGATTATTTCCTTCTACTCAGTGACCCTCAGTATTAATTAATTCTCCAAAAGTCTGCATTGCCACAATAATGAAGAAAGGTGATTTCATAGTAAAACAAAACCTTCAGAGCTATTTATAGACATTTTTTAAAACAGTCTCATCTAAAAGATGTGGCTGTCCTCATCCCAAGGCAGAATAAAAAAAAAAAAAAAAAAAAAAAAAGGTCACTAGAGTCTTAAAGTCAAGGGCATGGAACTGCTAGGGAACATTGACTGAGCAATATGAACTAGAATGAGACAGAACAGCTGGGCCACCCAGGAAGTGTCTGAGCTGGTAGAATAGATTTCTTTTTTATTCTGCTTATAGCCAGGTGGATGGGACAGATTAGAGAGAAGTAGGTGATTTGACCAAACAGGAATTTTTCAAGGAATCCTTGCAGTACTGAGAAAGAGAATGAATAAGAGCTAGGAAGTCTATCAGTCATCAAGCAAATAGTAGCAAGACAGATTCAGAATGGGAAAACAAGACAAAAGCAAAATAAAAAACAACATTGTTAAATTAGAAGTCATGAGTGAGCCTACAAATCCTAGTAGTGGTAGGACAACCTGTTCACAGGTATAACTAGATATAGAGAGAGAGGCAAAGGAATTCTCCTATATTCTCAAATACCTTCTAAATGTGCTCTTTTTGTTTCCATATCTCTAATGAAGACATTGCTTCACCTGAAATCCCTTGAAGTAGAGGCTTCTCCTTCTATCACACCCTATGTAGGACACAGCATTCTATAAATGTCTTTCTTCCCTATTATAATCTCCAGGTAATTTCTTGTCCAATGTAAGTAGATGTTTCTTTAGCCAAAGTTCATGAATTCTGACTGATAACATTTTCTTCTCTCTTTGTAACCATTATCTCATAGCACCCTCTTCATCTCTCAACCACATATTTATTGAGGGTTTTGACATATTGCTCCTTCTTACTAAAAGGCCATTATCATTGTATATGACTTTAATATTCATACCAATAGTCTAATCAAAATATTAGCTTCCAAGTGTCTTGATTTCAACAACTCCCCACTTAATCCACCTGTTTCCAAAACCAGATTTAAAAATTTGTCATCATTCTCTAAAATATAATAAGATTGATTAATAACTGTGAACATACTTCTATACCTAAAAAAGCAAACATTCTAACAGCTCATTAATGTATAATTAACGTACAACAAATTATGTATATTTAATGTATAAAATAAATGTTGATATGTATATACATCTTTAAAATATCACCACAATCCAGATGACAATAGCCACCATTACCCTCAAAAGTTTCATCCTGTCTATCTGTAATCCCTCTCTCCTAACCCGGCCTATATCTCTCTCTAGGCAACCACTTACTTACTTTATGTCCCTACATATTATTAATAGATTGTATACACTAGAATTTTATACAAATTAAATTATATAGCACATATTTTTTTTATTTTACTTTTTTTGGGGGGTCTGGCTTCTTTCATGAGGATAATTATTTTGATAGTCAACAAAATGTTGTGTGTACCAGTAATATAATACATTACATTTCATTCTCAAATAGTATTACATTGTATGATTTTGACACAATTTCTTTATCCTTTCACATCTTGATGGACATTTGCTTTGTTTCTAGTTTTTGGTTGTTATAACTAAGCTATTAAAAACATTCATGTACAGGCTTTTTAGAGACATATGCTTAATTTTAGCTTACATAAATACCTAGGGGTGAAATGGCTAGATATATGGTACATATATATCTAATTTTATAAGGAATTGTCAGAATTTATCTTCCAACATGCCTTTATTCTTACGTTCCCACCAGCATTAAATGAGATTACTAGTTCCTCTATATTCTTGCCGTAACTTAATTTTTAAATTTAATTTGTTTATATAGTTGATTGATTATCTTATGTTAAACCGAACTTGCATTCTTACAATAAAACTTTTGTCCTTACATACTGTTATATTTGCTAAATTCTAAAAAATAGCTAAATTTTTAAATTTTTAATTTTTAAAAATAGCTAAATTTTTGTATCGATGTTAATAAATGATATTGCTCTGTAGCTTTCTCTTTTTTCTAGTTTTGGTATACGGATAGTGATTGACTCAGAATGAGTTTAGATTCTTCCTTGTCTAAAAGAGTTTGTGTAAAATTGATATTATGATTTCCTTAAATATTTGTTAGAACTAACTAGCAAATTCACATAGGTCTGGAGAAAAGGATATTGAATACAGGTTAAATTTGTTTTACAGTTATGGGATTATTCAAGATACTTATTTTGTTTTATATTAACACAGATAATTTGTGTCATCCAAACTATTCGACCATTTCATCTAAATTGTCTTTCTCATTCTGTCCAGATATTTATTAGTTTTAGTGATCTCAAAAAACCTGCTTTTGGTTTCATTTGATTTTCTCTATTTTTCTCTGTTTTGATATCATTGATTTCTGCTGTGATGTTTATTATTTCTTTTATCCTGTTTAACTTATGTATGATTTTCTCTTCTTTTTCTACTTTTCTGAAGTTATTTATTTGAGACTTCTGTCTCAGATTTCATGAGATAAATGTCACTTCATAATTAATAATTATCAGTTTCTAAATAGATTACTATGTTTTAGTTTGTATGATACTGTCCTTAGTTCAGATGAATGTAATAATAGTTATAAAATAATTTAATCTTTAGGCTATAAAACTGTAACTTGTTAATGAAATTTGAATTTTATTTGGTTGGTGGTAATATAATATTTTAGATTCATTACTATATTTAATTATATCAGTATAAAATCGATAGTTGTAGAGTAAAATAAATGCATATTGTAAAGTTTAGTTATAGTGTGTTTTTTGTTATAACTTTATTTTCTTTAGTGTAATAATCTTCAAAAACATAAACATTCATATCTATTTTGAGATGTTTTATGTTTGTTATATAGTTTCTAGTATGCAATGTGGGTCATTTTGTTGTTGAAATAGTAATTTGACAGGTCTTACACTTTGTTTAATAAATGATTTACTTGAACACAAAAGGACATAGTTTTTATCCTCAAGGATATATCTAAATTAGAATTCTTTTTAAAAGACAACCAATTACTATGATACTATTATTGCTATGGTAATTTTTTCTTGTCAACTCTCTTACAGATACAAATTTGTCCTCCTTACCTTTTCCTGCCATTCATTTTCTTGACTAACTTGCAGTTACTATGCACACTGTGTTTAAAGCTAGAAAAATCATTCTTAATATTCATCATTAGAAAAACAGATTTTAAAACGAATGGTGATTGCTTACCATCTGGAAATATGCTTAAGCTGTCAAAAAATCTGTGTATGACTCCACTATACTGTATTTCAATTACTGCAGGAACTAAGATTTGGGCAAGGGGGAGCTATTTACTCAGACTCAGTCATTGTAAATTAGTTTATAATATATATAATATTTCTATATAAAATAATAAAGAAAACAAAATTCAATTTGAGTGAAATTTTTATTTTAAGAGATATTAGTAGGATACAATTAATGTGACTGGAATATATGAATTAAAAATATTAAACAATAGGAACGATAGAATTGATTATAAAATGCCCAGCAGAGCAGTAAAATGCATCATGTAACTATGAAGATAAAGAGAAAACAAGCAATATCTGCCTAGATGGGAATAGATAAACATGTAACACAGACTTCTTGGAGCAATTAAAGATGTAGAGAATTCCACTGAAAACAACCATACCCGTTGCATGCCTGTTGTGGTACCCTTGGCTCTGTGTTTCCTGGCAACACAGTCTTTTGAGACTCCTGTTGGGAACAAAACTGGTATTAAGCAATCTTCCGTGTCTAACAACCTGTCTATGTATCTAGTAGATGAGCTATAAAACACAATTAAACATACTCACTTGCCCACAAAGCTAGAAAGAAGAAGATGTCTGTTTTTTTTTGCCGTTGTTACTTGTTACATAAAGCAAGTAAATACTTCTGAAAGATGAAAGACGTATTACGTGTGTGCATAGGAAACAAAAAATATTATATGAAAGGCATACATTATGAATGTGAATGTTTTTGATAAATGGCCATTTTATTTAAAAGGTATATAAATTATTATTTTACTACAGTAACTGATACGGTCTGAATGTTGTATCCCTTCAAATTCATATATTGATTGAAATCCTAACACCTAAACTATTGATATTAAGAGGTAGGGGCTTTGGGAGGTCAGTAGGTCATGAGTAGGATTATCTCTCTTACAATAGAGCACTGTAGAAAGTCATTTGTCCCTTCTACCAGGTAAGGACGTAGTGAGAAGGCATTGTCTGTGAACCAGGAAATGGGCTCTCATCAGATACTGAATCTGTCAGTGCCTTGATTTTGGACATGCCAGCCCTCAGAACTGTGAAAAATAAATTTCCATTGTTTATAAGATGCACAGTCTATGGTATTTTGTTATAGTAGTCCAAACAGACTAAGAAAGCAAGAAAATACACACATTAGTGCCACAAAGACAATTTGTAAAAGGCAACTATTTGTTTTCAAAGATTTTAATATAATATTTAATAAATATGTGCTGAATGAAAGTATCAGCAATATATATTTCCCTCATTTAAGATTTTTACAAAGGGTTTAATATGAATTTTTTCTCATAAATTTTAATAGGATTAAAATCATGAAAAATAATATCCATGGATGGTGGCCTGAAATTTTTACAGTCCATATATACTGAATTTTATAATTTGATATATACAGATATCAATAATTTTATAATTTTATATATATAGATATCAAGATTTCTCATATTTAAGTCAAATTATTTTTTCACAGAATCTTATATATTGACTTTTACTTTTACATTATGTCTTGACTTTGCGCTAAGTGTTGTTATAGCGGTCAGTCATAAGAAAGCACCATCATGTTTGTACTAAGGATAATTTTGCTATAACTGCTCACATTAGTATAGAATGACCTATGATGAGGACAAAGAGGGAACCCTTATCACTCATCAGTACCAAAAAAGCCATATCTTTTCTGATAGTTAGATAGATATTATAAATCCTTCTATCAATCATATAATATTCCATAATGTTATCTTCATTCAGTCTACTAAAAGAATCATAAACAAATGTGTGTCTTATTTCAATGATACAATACTTAATTGTAATGATACAATACTTAAGGTATGAATGTTTAACAAACTAACTGTATGGCTTAAACTATTTTTTTTTAATTTTTGGTTGCTATCTATATGTGTTTTTCATATTTACTGTTTAACGTATGTGAATCTCTGAAGGTGTCCCAAATTCTTTCTTATAATGACATATGAATAATAAATAGATACATAAACATAAATCATACATAATATTTTAAACATAGTAAGATCTCCATAAATATTTAATTGAATAAAAGAGCAGGTTTCTAAAATTATATATGTTATCTTAAAGAGTAAATTTTGCTCACTGAACATTTTAGCAAAAAATAGGGACTTCGGAATAAGACATTGGAAAAAGTGCACTCAACAATTTTTTTTCTCACTCTACCACATAATATTATTTATGTATATAAAATATATTTATATTTTATATTTATGTAGAAAATGAATATAAAATAAACATAATTTATATCTATATAAAATCACATTATATAACAAATGTCTAGTTATTTAAGAATATAATAATCTGTAGATGAAATATATATGCTACATATTTGGGAGAAAGATAAATATAGTTTACAAAATACAACTAGCAATCCAAATTTGGCTCACTTGATATTATGATTTTTAGTGGATATTTCATTTTATCATTTATATCATGCTGATAAAATTAGGCAACTTTGCTTAAGCAACTAATATATGAAAGTAAAAAAAAAGAAGCATTTCCTGGGTTTCTAGTATGTTTTCAATTCTTCATATATATTTGTACCAGTTAATTATTATCCCAGTAATGCTGTTTAACTGACCATCTCAAAACTCAGTGGCTTAATAAAATAAAGAGGAAAGATTGTTATAATTCATGCAAGTGTAGTCTGTAGGTTTGGCACATTTGGGCTAGGTTTGGTTAGGGTGACTCTAAGCTGCAGGTTGGGTCCAGGTCTCCATGTGTCTGTCACTCATGCTTCTTGGACCAGCAGGCTGGTCAGGGCAATTCCCTATTCTTCTCATGTGATGACAAAATTGCAAGATGATGAGCCCTATCATACATGTACATCAAGCCTCTGCTTAGAATAAATATTGACATATTTTGTCAATGTAATTTACATATATAGTATGTAAATATATATTAATATTAACATTATATACCTGGCTGCCAAATAAAGTCATATGACCAACACTACAAAGACAGGCAAATACATTTTTCCTCTAATGAGAAAAATCATAAACTCATGTGGCAAACGGTATACATAAATAAGAAATGAAGATTTTTGGATGAATGTTTTCACTTTTTACTAGTTTTTCTGTCACAGTCAGTCTCATTTTTCCTATGTACAAAATACACTCACCCCCCTTCTCAAGAACCCTCAGAATTGTCATTCAATAATGCTCTTAGTCTTGAAGTCCTGAATCTTTTAATCAACACCCAAGTCTGCACCAAACTCCAACTCCTTTTAACACAGAAAACCATACCTTACAGTAGATTTTAATTGCATATGCCTTTTTCTTTTAATCCCAAAAGGGGGCAGGCAGAAAGTTTTATTTGACTTTCAATGTACAGAGACAAGTAGAATAAAATTCCAAGAAGCATTGCTGTATGATGCATACTTTAGAGTATATGCCACCAAAATGCCTTGAATGATGTAATAAATACATATTCATATACATCTCTTGGTTTTCAGACAGTTTATTGAATGCATTGAAACAGAGTCTGAGGATGAATAAAATTAATTCTGTCAGAGTCAGTATAACTCTAAGAGTTTTATTTGAAAGGCAGGGGACAGGAAGAAAGAGAAAGATGTGTCAGCCATCAAACTGGAACTTTTTATATAGCATGTATTTATATTTTGTCTTCAGAAAAGGAAAAGGCAAATGGAAATCTGGAGGAATTAAGCATATTTAAATTTAAAGTATGTATTAAAGTAGAGATAGCTTTGTCCTGATTAGCATGACCTAACTCAGGAGAATGAGTCTGATATAACAAACTTGTCTTGGTAAGATGAAGAAATTTAGCACTCATAATTAGACCCTCTGACTGGATATAAGGATAAAATATATCAAGAAAAAAGAATGTAGCATTATGTTCTTAAAGAAAATATAACAGTGAGAACCTTGTCTTAACAGAATTGAGAGTGCATTCCTGAGGGTAAGGGTTAACTAACATAGAGGGTCGCAGATCTATTTATATAACTGCTAATGCAAATTTTGTGTTCCTATCTGTCATCACTGGAAAATATTCTTGAAACATACCCAATTCTTTGAATTTCTTTGGACTAGCCTTAGTGGATACTTAGTGAAAGCTGATCTTTGCCCCAAAGGGTTATTCCCACTGTAACCTGCTATATGCCATGTACTTCTGTAAAATCATCTTGGCTTTCTCATTATGTGTTAGCACAATGTTCTCTGCTTTTTCAGGGAGTAAAACATAAAAGTGGAAAATTATCTTTATTAGCCTTCCACCACATTTTTATTTTCTTTTGCCTGGGAAGCTGTTTGCCCAGACATCTATGAATCTCACTTCTTTCTGA
>VSMD01111009.1:0-36740 GCA_008750895.1 Mirza zaza
TTTTTTTTCCTTGAGGCGATGGTGTTTTATTAGGAAAATAATACAAAAACTTTGAAAACAAAATGATCCTTTCTAATTTAATGAAAAATTTGTTATTTTTTTTTTCTTTTTTAATTGTATTCTGTGCATATGTTATCTGCAACTTGAAAAATAGTTCTTGTCGCTCTCAAGGTGAAGAGACATGTGAGTTACATATGCTTCTCGAAGCCCCAGGCTCAAAACTAGTGTAAGTTAAATACAACTCACATGGCAGTTAATGTGTTAAAAGTGACCAAGAGATTACTGGGCTTCTTCAATGGAGAAATTATGTATTGTTTAGAATATATCCTTTGAATTATCTAATTGTCTAGGGTTTGTGTATTTCATTATTTTGGAGCAATTATGTAACTTTGTAGGAAAAAAGTGTCAACTGAAGAATGACGAGGTTCATAAATTTGGAAAGGAGAGTAAAGGAGAGTTAACTCATAAAGAGTTGCATCCTGCAGGGTGGCCATTCTGACAGGCTGGAAGGCATAGCCTCAGGCAGAAGCCTAGAGCATGTACTTCCAAGAAAAGGCAAGGGGAACAGGAATTTATGCTGAATGGGGTGGCCATATATATATATATATGTAACGAGTGATAAGAGAAGTCATGAATATTTATGAAAGGAGAAATATGCAAGTGCAATTGAGCTTCATGCCCCTTCATAGGTCATATGTACAAAAAATGGCGGTGTTAGCATAGTCTGAGGGTGGAAGGTGAAATGAAGGACATGAACATCCTTTGTGGGCATCCTTTGTAGAATGCCCAGAACCACTCCATCCATGGTCAGCTGCACCTTATCAGGAAGGAATGCTAGTCAATTTTAGTGCTGAAACAGCAAAAAGGGTGGAAAAGCATTAGGCATTTAATTGAAATCAATAGTGGAGCAAGTCTTTTCAAAAGGCTAGTTCCATTTAACCTTAGGGAAGACCCCCTAATGGTGGTCAATGAGGGAGGGGTTATAACTAGGTGTGTCCAATCTCCCGCCCTTTTCTGGCTGGGAACTCAAGTTTTAAGGTTTCTCTGGGGTCCCGTTGGCTAGGAGGTTATCCATTCAGTCAGTTGGGGAGCTTAGAATTTTATTTTTACTTCTCAGAAGTTAACTTGCAGAAAATTCATAGTAATAGAAATAATTATTGTCTATATTTATGTAGGTAATTCTGTCCAGTGGAGCGTCAATGGGTTTTCCTAGCCCAATGTAAAAGAAGCCAGTTTTGCCTCTATTAAGCAAATTCATATCAGCCTTCTTGATGGTCTTATATACTAATATTTGGTCTTTGGAGTCTCCTTTGAATTTGTTATGACATTTTTTTCCAGTTCCTTTCCCAACTAATGAGCTAAATAGAATCTTTGACACATGTTCATTTTATATGTGCATAAACTCATAAATCCATGATTTACCTTTTTTGAAAGTTATTGTTTAATGTCATCTACCCAATTTTTAAAAATAGATTTTATTTTTTAAAGCAGTGTTAGATTCATAGAAAAAATGAGTGGGAAGTACAGAGAGTTCCTATATACCTGCCACCTCCTTCTCCAGCTTCCCCCATTACCAACATAGCATACCGCACCAGAGTTGGTGTGTTTGTTACAGTTGACGAACCTATACTGATACATCATTATCACATGAATCTATACTGACACATCATTAGGTTTCACTATTGGTGTACATTCTATGGATTTGGACAAATGTATAGTGACATCAATTCACCATTATAGTATCATACAGAAGAGTTTACTACATTAAAATCCTCTATACTCTGCCTGTTCATTCTTCTTTCCCTCCCCTAAACCATGACAACAATTGATGTTTTTACTGTTTCCATAGTTGTGTCTTCTCCAGAATTTCACATATTTGAAATCATACAGATACAGTATGTAGCCTTTTCAGATTGGTTTCTTTCACCTAGTAATATGCATTTAAGTTTTCTTCATGTCTTTTCATGGCTTGATAGCTCATTTCTTCATGGTACTGAATAATATTCCATTGTCTAGATGTACCACAGTTCATTCATTCACCTATTGAAGGACATTCTGGTTGCTTCAGAGTTTTGGCAATTATGAATAAAGCTGCTATAAACATCTGTATGCTGGTTTTTGTGTGATGTGAGTTTTTAACTTATTTGGTGAATACCAAGGAGCAGGGTGGCTGGATCATATGGTAAGAGTATGTTTATTTTTGTAAAAAACTGTCAAACTATCTTCCAAAGTGACTGCACCATTTTGTATTCCCATCACCGATGAATAAGAGTTCCTGTTGCTCCACATCCTTGTCAGCATTTGGTGTTGTCAGTGATCTGGATTTTGGCCCCTCTAATAGGTGTGCAGTGGATTCTCATTGTTGCTTTAGTTTGCATATTCCTGATAACATATGATGTGGAGCATCTCTTCATATACTTATTTGCCATCTGGATGTCTTCTTTGGCAAGTTGTCTGTTGAGATCTTGTGCTCGATTTTGAATTGAGTTGCTCATTTTCTTATTGTTGAATTTTAATATTACTCAATTTTAAGTTTTTAACTCAGTGTTTTTTCATCTTGCCTATATATTAGAATCACCTGTAGAACTTGCAAACACTACAGGTCTGGCTTAACTCCCTCCTTACTATACTAGCGAGTCTCCAGGCTCTGGAGGGCTTATTGCTAGATGGATCCCATTCCCAGAATTTCTGATTTAACTGATTGGGCTGGGGCCTGAAAATCTGCATTTCTAATAATTTCCCAGATTATAGGAAAACATGTCAAGAACAATTGCTCTAAACCTAGTAAATCTCTTTCTTTCTGAGGCTGTCAGCTGAATAGAGGCATTTTTGATACTCTCTGAAGGTAGTTCTACTGTGTAGACAGTGTTGCAAACAATTAGAAGATCAACCTCATAGTGTCTTCTCTGTTTAGTATTCCTTAGTACTGAATTTCTTCAGCCTCTCTTCTTTCTCTATATTAGCCTGTTTCAACATCTAATATTATGCTTTATGCATTATTTACATATTATTTAAGTGCATGTATTTGTAATCATAACTTGGATTTGTGATTTTTGGGTTAGTTTTCAAAAAGATACTTATTTCCTGCTAAATTCCCTGCTTCGTATTTTTGTTAGTAGACAACTACCAGATAGACAGTGGCCCCTAGGCTATGGCCTTGTGGTCTTTAGAACTATTCTTCCAAAAGCTTCTTAACTAAGAAGGGAAAAATTAACCATTTCTACTCAATTTAGCCATTATCCTTTTAAGTGGAACTTTTTGTAAAAGCATTCCAATATAAGCAATAAGATTAAACAAAGAATCATAGATTTTTCCACAGGATTATAGTCTATTTATTAAGCAAAAAGTAGAAAGTATTTATAATCAAATTTTAAAATAAGTTTGGGTCTGTCTAACCTAAGATGTAGATGAGTCTGCCACTTTCTAAAATTTAAAATCATAACTTCTTGTAGAGAAATCTGGGGATGTTTAAATGAACTTTTGACTTCTTAAATTAGAATTCTCTGAGGTTGCAGTTGACAATATTTAAGGTGGATTTATTATGCCATAACTATGAATCCTTTCACTAAAAGAGAGAATTACCTGTTATTTTAAATAAATCCAAAACAACATATCTGCAAAGCTGAATAAAGTCTATTTTCTGTTGTATAAGATAACATTTCAAAAGATGATGAGATATGGAATAACCTCTAGATAGCATTTGGTTCCCTTCTCATTGACGTTCAACTGTTATGAATCATTGTTTAATATAATTCTCAATCCCCTTCTAGGCTTCTCTTTTATCTCACTATAAAATATTTTCAAAAGAAAAAGTCATTCTGGGGTGCACACACATGCACACACACACTTACACAATCATATATATCCTGATATGTTAAGACTTTAAGGTATTCAATAAAGAGAATGAAAAAAGAACAAAAAGAAAGATGAGAATCATGAAGGATTCAAATGAGTATTTCTTATTTATTTATTTTGTAGGTTGCTATTTAGCATTCCTAGATAAGATTCAGAGTGTGCATTTTACTCTCTTGCATTTTAGTTTGATTTTGCTTTAAGACACAGGCTGAAAAAGAAGCACAGGATATGTGTATATGTGTGCATTTTTTTTCTGCTTAGTGAAAAGAATTCACAGATAATGATATACCTGTTAAAACCAAGCTAAATGTGGTGATTGCAGAGGGCCAAACTTCTTCTTTGAAGAACAGGTGACAACCTCAAGTCACTTGTTACATATTTTTTTAATTGAAAAATCACTTATGAATATTTACAATAGGTAACTGATGAGTAAGGTAGGCTGCATTTGAACTTGTTGTGGCCTGACAACTCAGGTCATAGGCTTTATCCCTAGACATGAGGAATGGTTCATTTTTATGAGTGAAAATGGGCACTTATCAGGAAAGCAGAAATAGTCGAAGCTAGAGCCCTAGCACCACCATGAAGATGTGAAGGTCTGTCGAAAGGGGAAGTTTTGGATCTCGATGTGGATTGAGCCAGAAGCATGTCAGGGCCCAGGCTCAGCATTTGGGCTGTGGAGAAAAGTTCTCAGACTTAGAGTGTGAATAAGATCTTGTATTCATTTTGTATTCCCACTCAACAAGTTACCATACATTTAGCTTTAAAACAATGGATGTTTATTAGCTTCTAGTCTATAGGTAAGAATTCTGGCACTGCTTAGCTGGGTTCTTCCTTCAGTGCATCATAAAGCTGGAATCAAGGTGTCAGCTGCCTCCCATTCTTCTCTTGATGGTCTGGGGAAGAGTCCACTGCCAAGGTCATTCAGGCCGTTGGGAGAATCTAGTTCCTTGTGGTTGTAGGATTGATGTTGCCAGTTCATTGCTGACTGTCAGGTGGGGGCTGCTTTCAGCTTCTAGAGGCTGCCTTCATTCTATGCCATGTAACCCAGCTCTCACATCTCTCACACATTGAGTCTCTCATTCTTCTAATCTCTTTGATTCACGTATCTCTTATGTCTGCCCACTAGACTCAGAATTTAAGGGCTCATGTCATTACACCAGCTCCATCCAGACAGTCTCTCAATTTTAAAGTCAATCAACTGGTACATTTAATAACATCTACAGATCTTTTCCTAGAAGCACTGAGATCAGTGTTAACTAAACTACTGAGAGTAGGCATGTGTAGACCAGGGGCCAAGAATTTGGAGAACCATTTTAGAACTCTGTCTACCACTGAGCTACAAGCTCAAACTCAACCAGGTAGCAACCCTGTCAAGCTGGCAGGCACCCAGGTCACTGAAGCATCACTGTGAAATGCACCTCTTATAGATAGACTGAAACTTGAGACATTTCAACAGCAACACAGTCTACTGTTAGAAACAAAGGCAGCGATTACCACCAGAATTGTGTTTTCTGTAAGTCTAGTGTTCTGATTATTTTTGGACACAGTATAACTTCAGCATTTGGGGGCAATTCCAGATTGGTAAAGTCTCAAGAGGAGATGGTGGGCTTCCTGCCAAAAGAATACATAGCCATTTGAAAATGACATAACTTTATTGTATTGCAAACACATAAAGTCATAACATTTAAACATTGTTTTATTATTAATAACTTGTTATAAGTTCTTGCTCCATATCAACTCCTGATACTCCATGTGACATATGGAGACAACTTCCTACAATGATTAAGAGCATAGCAGAGTTCAAAAATCCCCATTTCCCTTCATACTCACTGCATAATTTGGGCAAATTAATCTGAAACCTTAGTTTTCTTTTCTATAAATCAAGAAACATAGTAGTGCCTAGCACACAAAATAGTTATGAGTAGTAAATAAAAATACTAAGTCTCATGTTGAAATTTGATCCTCAATGTTGAGGTGAGTGGGGCCTAATGAGAAGTGTTTGGGTTAAGGGGAAGATTCCCCATGAATAGCTTGGTGCTGTCCCTGTCCTTGTGGTAATGAGTGAGTGAGTTCTCGCTCCATTAGTTCCTGAGAGAGCTAGTTGTCAAAAGGCGCCTGGCTCCTTCCTCTCTGGCCCTGTGATCCCTGCACACAATGGCTCCTCTTCACCTTTTGCTATGAGTGGAAGCAGCCCCGAGGCCTTCACTAGAAGCAGATGTTGGTGCCATGTTTCTTTTGTAGCCTACAGAACTGGAAGCCAAACCAACCTCTTTTCTTTATAAATTAGGCCGCCTCAGATGTTCCTTTATAGTAGCACAAATGGACGAAGACAGCCCTATAGGTCTATGGGCATTTTTAGAGCTGATTTTCTATCATAGAGAATAGAATCTTAGTTGAGTCATTCATTTACTGTCCATTTGTTCATTCAGTTATCCACCCTGTTAAAAAAAATCTTTAGACATATTAAATTTAACAGAATTTAATCGAGCAAAGAATGATTCGAGAATCAGGCAGCTCCCAGAACCAGAAGAGGTTCAGAGAGACTCTGCACTGCCACATGGTCAGAGAGGACAGAAAAAGTAAAGTGAAGTAAGGAAAACACAGGGGAGGTATAGGAACCACTGGGTTGGTTACAGCTTGACATTCATATTATTTGAACAGTTGTCTGCCTGTGATTAGTTGGAACTTGGGGATTGCTACAAGAATAGGTTGCAGTTTGTGTACACATCCAGTTACGTTACAGTTTAGTATGTACAAAGAAGCCTTTGGGCTGAACTTAAAATATGTAAGGAGGCAGGTTTAGGCTAAACTTAATTTAATAAGCCCATATTTATCAAACTGCAAATTAAGCAGTAGAGATGCCAATTTAAATGAGAAACAAATCTCTGGATGTTGAGGAGCTAGCAATCCAGAGACACTAAAGGGAATCATTTGCACTTTCACCTCACTTCACTCCCACTTTAGATTTAAAGAAAAACTGAAGGGAACATAATGCAATTTTAAGAAAGAGCAATAAAGCAATTTTCTCACATTCCCCCAAACACTATAAGCTCTTAGAGTTTAGATATATTATTTAACAAAATTTTTGATTCCACCCCAAATTAGTGTGGTGGAAAACACATACTTAGTGCATTGATTTAAACTAAAAATACTAGAAGCAGATATTGTCTTTAGGAAAATAAGTGACAGTATTTGCTAGTATCAGTGTCTAATAATTAGGTACTATATTAAACAAGAAATATATTGATTTATTACATCAAGATTACAGGCCTAACACACGAGTCAGAATGGAGTAACATTTACTGAAATCTATGCTTTTCTGTAATGCCTCTCAACAAGGTCCCAGGTGTTTTAGATGCTGTGCTATTTTAGCAGAAAATAATATACTGCTGACTTTTCCTCATTGCTTCTGAAGCAATGTGAATCTACTTTTGTTTCTTTTATAGAACAAATTAAAAAAAGTCCTAGATTCAGTAAGCTAGTAAATACCCATTTTTAAGAGAAAGCCGAGAATCTATTCTAACAAAATAATTGGAGAGGATGACAGGGATTTATATATAGAAGTGTACCTCACAATGTCCTTAGCATCTGTGGAAAAATATAACTTACCTCTATTATCAGCTAAAAAGAAGTGGTTAAGTAAATTACAGAACAGGCATAAAATGGCATATTATGTAGCATTTACAAATGTTCATGAAGAGTTTTTATTGGCATAGGGAGAGATTTATGATATAATATTAAATGAAAATAAAAACAGTTCAGTTCTCTAGCACTGTAGGATGACTATAGTTAACAATAATATATAATATAGTTTCAAATAGCTAGGAGGAGGATATTGAGTGTTCCCAACGCAAAGAAATTATAAATGTTTGAGATGATGGATACGCTAATTACCCTGATATGATCACCATACACTGTACCATCACTATATACCCCCACAAATATTTATGATTTTTATGTGTCAATCTAAAAAATAAAAAATGAAAATAAATAAATAAATTTTAAACAGCAGAGTTCAAAATACACACAATATTTCAATCATCATAATCATATTTATATATTTTTTCTATGCAAAGGGGCTATTGGTTATTCCTCTTCAGCCAAACATCACTTTAGAAAAACAGTTGGCACAGTGGTTGGTTGTGCTGTGGTACAGCCTGAAGGATGTAATCAAGGTCTCCATAACCAGGCAACTGAGAGCAGAAATGTCACAGTTAGGGATTTTTGTTGTATCTTGTTGATTGGCACTTAGCATCTAATCCCATCTTTTTCTATTGTGCTCCACATAAGTGGGAAAGCTAAACCCACACTTTCCATTCTCTCTCAAAGCTACGATTCTGGATGTGAATTAGATTTTGCCAGTTAAATACATATTTATGCTATTTGGAAGTAAGGCAGAGGTCATTTTCTTGCTTTTTGGGGGTGGTGGGATATTTACAGAAACTGGAGATAAAATATTCGATAGCAGCAACTTACTAATGATCATCCTCTAAATTTTGTGGGTGTTGAGGGCAGTGGCAATTTCCTGATCCAGGCACCCACCTAAGTCTAAAACCCAAGTGGCAGCTTAGAGCAAAGGAAAGAACCCCTCAAGTAGGTCAGTTATATGAAGTTCTGGGAATCATTCCTGGAGGCTCAATCTATAGAATGCTCCCTCTATGTTCCAAGAAGAGAAACACATTCCAACCTTTCTGAGCTTGGAAAGACCTGAATGTCTAAATAATTGGGAACATAATCCTCCACTTAAGTCAGCAAGCGTTTATCAAGTACCTACTGAGTATCAAATAGGTGCTAGAGATCTAATGATGATCCAGATATGATTATAATTCTTAAAAGAAAGAAAAGAACTTTTCAATTTCTTCGGAAAGATGGGGACATTCAGTGGTGTACTGGCAAATGTTTAATAACCAGTTTTCTGGGGAAAATGTATGTGTGTATATATGTGCATATGATTATTATAAGTATTATTGATATTGATATAAAGAATTACAGAACACAGTTTACAAATACTAATAACAAAATATGTAATCCCTCTTAATGTAAATTTCATATAGTGAATTGCTCCTCAAAATATGCCTTCAGCTGTTTTGCTGAACTTGTGTATCTAGAGCAAATTGAGGGTTGCAATTGAGGAATGAGGGCAGTCACAACATGAATGATGATTGATGTTTTTGTTTATGTTAATACTATCCTAACAAGATGAGAGAGAAACAACTATGATGTATCAGATCTTTACTCATTCATCAATGACATGAGCAATTTCTTTTCTCAATTGAATAATAATTTCCAAATACTAGAAGAGTATTTTCTCAATTTTTTATGTTATTCACCCTGTAACAGCCAGAGGCACAATACATTTTAAGTTTAATCTGAATTGTTAACATTTTCTCAATCACTTTCTTAAGTCTAGACTATCAATATAACACCAGTCAAATTCTGCTTTGTAATGCTTGCCAATTTTCATGGTATAAATACTCCCACCATAATTGATTTCAAGCTACCAGTGGGATGTTGCTAAACACGAGTTGGGAAGAGGAACATAGTAGCACCTCATTTTAGTATTTCTACCATATAGATAAAATAAATATACGTACCTTCAAAAGCATGTAAAACAGTAAAATGTAATAAAATAACTAGGAAGTGAAGACTTTGAGCATTTATTAACTTAATTTTTAATATAATTTAATTATAATTTTATAGAAATTGCTTTTTTAATAATGGTTATATTTAACAATTAATTAGCTCTCAAAATCCATAGAAATGTGAGGATTAGCACTTGTGAGCCTATGTAGGCTAGCTCTGTCACAACACTGGACATGGGACAGGTGATAAAGACAGAATAAGACACAAAAAAGAAATAGTGATCCCTATTTGGGGGAAGTCAGGAAACAAGTCCTGATTGGGAGTCAGAGAGCCCCCAGGCAATACTGGGAGGTGCGGTGAGAGATGGCCCACGCAGAAGAAGGGGAAGGGCCAGTGGCAGGAGGTACTGTGGCCCTCTCAAAACCTGTCCTTATCCTGAGAATAGGGTAAGCCCTGCAGAGTCAGATTGGCAACTGATCTTTCGGTCAAATGAAGGAGTCAGACTTTCACTTTGTTTGAGATTGATAGCCTTTAAAGAGCTTCTAAAACAGGATGATATTTCATATTTGCGTCCTAGAGCAACAATTCCAGCAGTAGTAGGGGGGACAGAGCAGGTGAGCAAAGTCACAGGCGGAAATATAGAGAGTTTATATTTTAGTGAATCTACAACTTTATATATTCATTTAAATGTATATCTTCCTTGTGTTGGGTCAGCACCCTCCTCCTTACCCTTTACTGTCTTTTGCTAATTTTATTCTCTCCTCAGAAAAGCCCAGGAGGTCCACTCCCAAATAAATGAGGATCTTTTATAATTCAATAGGTTTTCTTTCCAAAGAGTCCAGCCCTTTGCTTTCTTTCTACAAAGTTGAAGTTAGAGATGGAAGACTTGTAAAATGAAAGTAGCAGAAAGTTTCTGGGAAATTTCCAGATTACGACTCAAAGATATTGTTTCCCTGTACCCAGGCACCTGCTGCTTCTGGCTTGCCTGCAAAATTTCCCCTTCATTTTATAAAGAGATATGCATCATTGGCAGTTGGGGAAATTGCTCGGTCATCTGAATTTATCTAGGGGAGGTCAGCATTCCTAGACAACTTTGGTACTTAGATGATGAAATAAAAGGAAGAAAATAAGGATTAAGCTTTTAATATGAAAATGACTGAATCTAGTCTTAATAATGCCATGCTTCCCAGTTGCAAAATTTTATGAATAATCTGGTTATGGAGATGAGGAATGCTGCAGGGATCATGCTCAGAGTTGAAACAAACCTTATCAAAAAGCTGTCACCAAAAAGAAGGAAAGTAGAAAAATAATGAAACACCCCCCCAACAGACAAACAAACTCCCACAAAACATTTGAACACATGTTCGTGCTGAAAAATAATCAAATAAATTGAAATTAAAACAGTAATGAGAAAAAAATATATAAAGTTGTTGATTTACTAAAATATAAACTCTCCTCTACCTTTTTGTGGTGAACACTTTTATGATACCTTAATGGCCTGAAATGTTTATGTATCTTAGAGGTGCATCATTCTTTAGAACCTGTGTTCATAGCTGCTATATATTAATAATATCACCTCCTTCTGCACACTACTACATGTCGTTGGTCTTTTTATGATTGGTTTATTTAGAATTTCATTTGTGATCTGTATTGTATATTAGACATTAGCCTCTTCCAGATAATACAAACCAAAGAAAACAAGATGCTTTTTCTCTCATCTTGCTTTTAGTAATGGAAATTTTATCAGCAGTTAAACATTTATTCATCCACTTCATTCTCCAAACAATTTGAGGAGGTTTACCAGAAAATCAAGTAAGTTTAAAAGGACATTAAAAAGATAAAAATTCAGGAATAGGAAAAAAATGTTAATTGTAAGTGGAAGTCAGTAGCACGAGAAGAAAATTAGAATACAAATATGGAAACTGTAAGGAACTGTAAGAACTGTATAGTTACAGAATTAATCTACTGGGCTTGGAAGTCAAATGGAAGGATCCTTGATCAGTTCCATGGGTTTTATTGACTTAGTGCTAACAGCTGCTTGGTGCGGGGCTATGAAGTGAGATGCAGATACAGAGACCACCAAAGGGTCCCTCAAGGTAAATGCATTGAAGAGTGTCCAGAGGCTGCTTCCCTTGTGGGTCAACAGAAATTGATTCAGCCCTTCTAACCCCCTCGGGCCTACCCCTATTTCCCTATTCTGTATCTTTTTTCCATTGTTCATCTGCTCATTGTCTTTTTTAAATTTAATTTTAATTTAATATTTTAAAATTTAATTTAATTTTTTATTACCAAATAATAATTATACATATTTATTGGGTACAATGTTATGTTTCCATGCAGGTAGTGTTCATACCCATTGTCTTTTGCTATAGGCTAGGAAACTAAGGGATCTAGGTTTCCAGCACTGGAGATGGGAGGAAGGCTTGTGTCCTGTGTGTGTGTGTGTGTGTGTGTGTGTGTGGTGGAGGGGGGCGGGCAGCGATGGGGAGGGTGAGGGGTGGAGGAAACAATGGGATACATCTTGTCTCTTCTCTCAGCTCTCTCCCTCTTACCTTGTTGCATGCTCAGTTGCAACATGAGTCAGCCGGAGACACCCAAAATGCCTCTGCCTCACCTCTTTTTGGTGTCATTCTCATCTTTCTCAATGCAGCTGGGAACAAGGCAGAAAGTGAATCCTAAATGTATTGGGAACAGCTGAGCTACCCAAAGTATCCCTGTAACACAGACACTTGGAGACAGGTTGACAGAAGCAGGGGATACAAAGCTGCCTGCAAAAGGACTGAGGCACAATCTTTATTGAAAGTCTTGGAGGGATACAGAGAAGGAAATTATATTGCTTGTCTCTCAGCTGAATTCCCTATATTTCATTGTAGCTATCTCTCCCTTTCCCCACTATCTGCTGTTGTCACCTGGGGATCTCTCTCTGGCCCTTCAGGTTGTTCTCTATCTGTCCTCCCTGTCTCTGCTTTAGTATTCCTGGCCCTGGGGTACTTCTTGGTCTCACTCCCATTTTCTCTCCTATAGTCTGTGCGTCTCTCTGTCTTTCTCCTACTCCTCACTTGATCTTCTTCCTGCCTCCTATCTGCTTCCAGATGGTGCCCTCTTTGTTTGCTTCATGCTTTCTTATGAAAAATTTGGCCTCTCTGGGATTTATTTTGTGATTAATACATCTGCTCAGGGAGGAAATGAATGATTCTAAATGTTATTGTTGTTTTTTTCCTGTCACACATCAAATTTCTGTTTTCACTCTATCCAAAGTCAGATCTCCATGTGAATTCACATTCCCTCTACCGTAGCTGGTGGTTGCATAAATAACCAGCATATGTGCAGACCAAATATTAAAGAAGAAAAGGAGGCTATTGGAATTAAAACAGGAATTAAAACAAACAAAAAGGACTCATAAAAAGAGTCCTATGGAATACACCTCCCACCCACCACCTCCACTCCAATTGGAAATCAGCAGTGCTTCCAGTCAGCAGAGAACTGACCAAAGACACATCATCAATTGTACTTTGAGAAGACACATGTGTCTGGAATATGCAGAATGGCCCAGAAATTGTAGAAAAGAAAGAAAGGCTATGCCTCTGACAAGGCCACTGAGACGTTTTGTGCTGCAAGAAATGTAGTCTTGCTGTAGTTGTATTCTGGTCTGATCAATCTTCCTTATTTTAATGATATATGGTTGTGATTTTTTGTAATATTTTTATCTTCACAAATGTAAAAAGCCAACCCATAAGGTCTGAGGTGGAGGATGGGAAAGAGCAAGCCATTCATACAGTGACCTTTCAAATTGTCACAGATGGCACGGTTCCTAGACAGTGGGGCATGCATCCCAAATGAATCTCAGTGAAAGCAATTCTGTGTAGAGCAAACACCATTGTGGCCGAAATAAATAGCTTTTCAATGACCCAGGAAGAGCTAAGTGTACTACCTCAAACACCTAGAGAAATGGATGACCTGAATGTCCTCAACACAATCCTGGATCATTATCTTTACTTTCAAGTAGATTTTGATAAGAGGAGGAGATTTAGTCAGTGATTTGTAGGCCCAGAGCAGTTTGCCAAGGGTTGCTATTAGTAGGAAATCAATTCGGAAATGCCATTTGAGAATAAAGCTCCTTGGTAGTCTGATACCTATTCACAAGGCTAAGAGACACTCCACTACCAGCCCTTCAGAAATAGTTCCTGACTTGCTTAATTTTACCTGAATTTTTGGAGCACACATCCAAAAATTACTTGTGAATTAAATTCAATTTGAAAATATGAAACTTTTTTTTTTAGTGCTTGCTTTCTCTGTAAACTATTTCTTGAAAATTGGGGGGAAATTGCTGCCATTTATTGGGTCCATTTACATGAATTATGTATTTTTTATATGTTCTTCATATTTGTCGGTCCTCCCTCCAAGCTGTTCCATAGCCAGACCTCTCATCTCTCTGTCTATTTATGATGACACTACAACAGTCTTCACTCTTGAGTTGTTTAAAGGAAATGGAAATTTCCAGGGTCTTTGAAAGGTAAAAATATAGATCTCCTTTAGTTTAGGTTTCTAGAGGATTGAATAGCCACTAAATCTGTAACAACCAGAAGTAAACATAAATGCATTGAAAGTTCAGTGATAATAAAAACACATGGATTTCTTTGCCTGTGGGTGTATCATACATCCTTTTTGTATTTCTTTTCTATTTTCTTGTGCTCATTTTGTAGTAACACAAATAATAACAGCTATAGCTCACTGAATGCTCAGTGTATGACAGAAACTGTGCCATGGATTTACCTAAGTCATCTCATTTCTTTATAATTATTCTACCTAGTATTATTATCTCCATTTGTTTATTCACTTATTCCTCATAATAAAATTGAGGCTGAGAGAAATAAAGTAAATTTCCCAAAGTTACAAAGTCAGTGAGTCATTATTTAACACAAATACACCAAACTACCGGTTTGGACCTTTTAACCACTTTGCTCTGCTATTGTCACACTATCTGTCTCTTGCACCTGTAATTCATATTATTTCAATACAATTCTAAAAATACACATACAGAGCACTTGTTATCAGTAGCCATTGTCCTTGTTACTAAGGTCACAGGATGAAAAAGTGGAGCCTAAGTACAAGGAGCTCATATTCTAGTAGGCAAGTCAGGAAAGCAAACAGATGAATGTAATACAGGGCAATACTGTAATAAGTGCCTACCAGTTAACTAAGGTGACTCACATCTAGGAAAGATTAACTACATTGTTGTGTCCCAGGATGTTCCTTGTTGGCCAGAAAAGAGTGAGGACAATGACCTTACAGAAAAACGGAGAGGTATGTGCAGTGACACCTGGTGGTAGAATAGGGTAGAACCAAAACCAAGAAGAGTAATTTAGTGCTGTCAGACCATACAGGATTTGTAAGGAGTGGCGAGAGTAAGGTTAGAAAGTGATTGGGGAGCGGACAATAAACTAAGTCACAAAGACCCATTCAAGGAATTTTAAGCAGAAGAAATGATCAGAACAAGTCACACCCAGAGTAAGTATAGAGCAGCAAATCGTTTACCAAGAAAAGATTTTAGTGGCTTTTGCTTTACTTTGTGTTTTACTAGCAAGAACATATTCAGTAGAGCTCTCTTTTATCTCAGTTGATATTTCTTCAGACATTAGAAGTGAAAAGTTATGACTGTATTTAAAAATGATGAAGATCTTCTGTCTGTCTAGATAAACTTTTGGTGAGTATTTCAATTGCTTAAGTGATTTGGCTGGATTCCCCCCAAAATACCAATTTCTTTGAGGCCCTGATGACTACAGTTTAAATTCTTTTGACCTACTGTTATTTTCAAGCTACAGGAAAGTATTGTATTCTCAAAAAAACCCTCTATCTTCCTCCTTTTGAAGTTCAAATTAATCCACTTTTCCCCTCAATGTCTTTGTCATTTATCTATATTCTAGTTGCTACCAATAGTCACAGAAGACTTTGAAATTTGAGTTTTGACCCTCCTTTTTACTTTGACTCTCACCATGGTTTTTGGTCACTTCAATATCTTTGTATGCATTACAATAATCTGGGAGTTTGTAAAAGGAAAAGGATCCTACAGACTTTGGAAATTAGGAAAAGTTTCTAGGAAGTCATGTCATGTCACTCTGCTCTGCCAAAGTTAAGTAAGACTAGAATTGCCAAAAATTGAGAACAGAAGCAAGATTTCCTAGCTAGAAGAAACAGCACAAGCAATGGCATAATGTATAAATGGTGGCAGAAGGGCACAGCCCCTGTGTTCTGCGAGACAGGCCCTAGATGATAGAAAAGGGGCAGTGCAATATAGGGCTAAGGTAGTTCCCTTGTTCTGGAGGACTTTGTTTTGGTATAAGAGGAAGAGTCTGAGTTTCAGTTAGCTGGAAGTGGGGGGTGGAGTTTTTTGAGAAGAGAAGTATAATGATCAAACTATGCTTTGAGAAGGTGAATAAATCATCTTTCTTTAGGACAAGAAAGAGGATGGAGAGAGGGAGAAGATAGATGCAAACTGCTGCTAATCCTATTGTTTCTAGTGCAAAATATGAATAAGATGATCTGCAGAGAGGGAGTGGGGAGTCAAAAGAAGACAGCATCTGTAAGAGCATTTCAAGGAATTCTAGCACTTAATGCCTGAACAGGCTTGGACGAGTATTCCAGTGAACTTGATAGGAGTGGCTGGACAGGAAGGAAAGAATCCAGGAGGATACACTGCAATGGCGAGCAAAGAGAGTATGCTTTAGTTCAAAAGGCGTCAATAGTGCTAAATGGAAACGAGAGTTCAACTAAGATTTGGGTTGAACATAACTATTAGCTATAGCAACATGGAGATCATTGATGGTCTTAGCTGGCTATTTGTTTGTTAGCTTGATTGGGGGCGGAATCCAGTAGAATGTGGTTGAAGGTAGCACTGCAAAGTACGAGAGACATGAGGGAGATTTTGTGATAATTACTGTTGTTAATAATTAGGAGGAAGGCATATATTCAAATCCTGGTTCCAAATTGACTTTCCGTGTGATTTGACTTCTCTTAGTTTTTTCACGATGGATAAGAGAATAGAAAGCAATGGGTCATTGTGTAGAATAAATTAGATCATAAGTGAATTAATGAATGAAAAGAGCTTTGCCTGTGCTTGAATTAAGTACTCAATAATGGTGGCAATTACAATATTATTTGAATCAGCAAAATGGTCATATATTTGAGAAGGGGGTAACAGGCATGAAAAATAACTTTATAGTTTTGTTTTGACTGAGAAGGAAACTATTATCAAGAGAAACAGGGAAGCCAAGAAGATAATCTAGCTTAAAGAAAAGCATAGTTAGAGGTGCAGTTTTTTCTGTTTTTACTAATTAAGATAAAATATGCAAACAATGAAATGCACAGATATTCTACAGTTCCATGAGTTTTGACAAAAGCTTACACCCATGTAATTTAAAACCCTTTAAGGATATAGGCCACTTCTACTACTTTAGAAAGTTCCCTCATCTTCCTTTGCAGTCAATCATTCTACCACCACCTCCAGAAGAACCTACTGTTTATTTCCATGATCATAGATTAGTTTTTCCTATTCTAGAATTTCTGAAGTCATACAGTAGATACTTGTTCATCTCTGGATTCTTTCAGCATAATGTTGAGATTCATCCATGTGGTTTTGTGCACTGGTAATTTGTCCTTTTTAATTGCTAGGTTTAGATATATTGACTATATCACAGGTTTTTTGTTTGCTTGTTTTTGAGTTTATCTGACTATTTATGGACTTTTTTTGTTTCTAGTTTTAAGCTATTAATATTATGAACAAAGTTTCTATGAAAATTCTTGTATACATTTTACTGTATAAGAAATCATTATACACTCAGGTAATAAAGGTAGTTCCTCATGTCTTGTTTTGGTTTTCCTAGTTTTATGTTTAGGTTTGTTATTCATAGAGATTTCATTATTATGTATAGTTAGGTATAAACATTCATTTTTTCCTATATTGATATCACAGGTTTAAGTGCAATATTTGAAATACCTTTTTTCTTCAATGAATTATTTTAAAGATTATTAAATTTATCTTGGTTTTTAGGAATATTACTATAATGCATAGGTTTCTTAAAAATGTATATTTCTGATTGGGGTTCATTAAGCATCCTCTAGGGGTTAATTTTTTTTAGATAAAATTTGGAAAATTTTAAATCATTATGTTTTCAAATATTTGTTTCTCTGCCAATCAATTCCTCTTCCTTCTGAGACTCCAATTATACATATCCTAGACTATGCATGACCCATAGGTCACTTAGGTTCTGTTAACTTTTTAAACCTTTTCTTCTTTCTTTGTATAACAGTTTTATAATTTTACTTCCATATCTTTAAGATTACTGATTATTTCTTCTATAGTATCCAATCTTCTGTTAAGCCCATAAGATAATTTTGCATTTCAGATATTATAGTTTTCAATTCTAGAATATCTATTTGGTTCATTTTTATGGATTTCATTCATTTGATGAGACTTCCTATTTGTTCACTCCATATACTATCTTTTTAAAGTCATTGAAAAGCTACTATAAAGTCCTTCCCTATTAATTCACATATATATGATTTCTCTGGGCTTGTTGCCACTGGCTATTTTTTCTCTTGGTTATGAAAGAAACCAAGGGATTTTACTGTCATGGGAATCAGGACATAAATATTGCCTTGATTTGACTTGACACAGCTACAAGCAATTTTGATCTGCCTTGGAATCATTAATTTATTCCAATTTAGTGTTTAATGTCCCAGTAATAATCTTTCTAACCTAAATTGGTATAGGATAGAAACTTCATCTACTATGCAGGGGAATAGAAAAATATGATTGAACATGGTCATGAAAAGCAATGGTGCCTGAATATTTGGATTTGGACTCTGTTTTATCTTATTAAACTAAGAGTCCTGAGATTAAAAGAATAGTACTCCATTGAATAAATGATACTTTGAAAGAGTTTGTTGAACCTGTAAGTTTAGAAGTAAAAGAAGAGAGGAAGAAGCAAAAATACTTTAAAAGAGTTGATGCCAGAGAGAGACACCTAGACCAAGCAGATGAGATGCTCTTCCTGTTTCTACTCATCTTTGAACTTAACCTTTCTAGATTAGAATGCTGTGCTGTAGCAAAGAACTCACATTTCCTGTATAAAGCCTGTTAGAAACCTTTTCAGAGGAATTAATCAACATGGAGGGAGCCAGTTGTTTTAATATAACATCTCTTTCTTAATTTATTCAGTATTGGCTAGATACCTGATACGTACTTGGCACTCTAATAGACGTTGTGATAAGTGGATACAGACATGGTTCCTACTTTCATGGAGTTTAGAGACTAGTTAGTATATTCTTTCATGCTGCTAATTTGACAGTTGTGTAGGTTCTGCATCTGCATGTCCTCTGATGAAAAGCTTTTGCTCTCTGTTGCCTAGACCAAAGATCCTGGCAGATACATCTATCTCTTACCCTTGATATTCCATAATCTCTTAAACTCCAGTTTCTTCTGTAAGGAATGAGAATGGGGATAGGATTATGCAGATATCATAATATTTTGGATGTAGCTTTACAGTTGTTTTTATCCTTCTGTTTTAAAGGGATTGGAGAGGAGGCTGGGTTTTATAAGTATGTGGTATTTCACGCATATAACACGGTGGGATTCCATTTCAAGTTTTAATGATAATATAAGCAGTGCATTGAAAGACAGCCAATAACATCCATCTCTTTAAATAAGTATGCTGCAGGGCTGAAATAACTTTGGCTTTATTGCTTTTAAACTTCATGAAGCTTGGGTTAAGCTCTTGGCTATGTTACATCTGAGAAATACAGACCTCATTTCACCTGTTCCACACTACAGCTGCAGTTTTATTTGGAAAATTGATGAGAGCATTAAGTTCTGAACTCGTGTTGATTCTAATGTAAATAAATGGTGTCATTACTTCATAGTTGGGAGTGCCGTTAATCCGGGCCTTAAAATTAAGGGTTATCTTGTTGATTGGGGGAAAATTAAGGCAATCAACTTTCAAGGCTTTAATAAATGAGACTGAGCACTTAAAAATCATTTTCAAACTGGCTTGAAAAGTAGATGACTAGAAAATCAACAGCAATAATACATAACCATGGAAACAGAATGAGCTGTATTTATTTTTAAGGATATCTTCTTTTGTTGTTTGAGTCGAATGTATTAATAAGGGGCTTAAAAGTCATAATACAATATATTGAGCCTATTTTAATATGAGAATATGCGTGGTATATTTTGGTGACAGTTAAAATAAGTAGAGCCACAAAAAGCTGTTTTCTAAAAAAAAAATTATGATACACATTCAGTGCACTTAATGCAAATTCATGAAATCAAAGGATATAAAACTATTTCCAGGAAAGTTAGAGGTACAGAGCTTTCAATTCTATTTCTTTATGTAACACTTGTTTATGTGTATGTTTGTGTGTGTGTGTATCTGTGTGTAAGGTTTATTAAATTATAAATTATAATAGATTGACCTTAGAAACTACCTAAGCTCTATACAATGTTGGTATACAAATTACTTCATCTGCAAACACCATCACCGCCACCACCACCACCACCATCATCTCAGTTCACATTTATTGAGTCTAAGTATGTGCCAGAGAGATTATTTGTTAAGACCTATTTAACGTAATGTGGGCTTTCAGTGTATGTCTGTGAGCTAAACTTTGTATCATTTCACAATGTCCAGAAGGCTCATCTGAACAAAATCAGTGTTTGGGTATGCTTTGAACTGTTAACAGCAGAGGGAAATGGAACTTTTACTTTCATACACATAAGAAGAGGTTTAATGTTCAATTTCATGAACAGAGTGGTGGATATGAGAATAATTCATAAAATTATGTCATAAGCTCATATCTGCCTGAGGAACACAAACCTGGCCACTCCACAACAACACTTATGGCATTTATTGTTGTCCTCTGTTTTTATGTCTGACACAGATCTGTGTGGTTCTTCAGAAACAATATGAGACATGGAGCGGTGCATAAATTTGAGTCTGCAGTTGATTCAAATAAAACTTTCAACACTAATCTAATGAATATTTACTGGGATATATAATCATTAGTGTGTTGTGTTGTAAACATGACAAAAAGTGTCAGAATAGTAGCTCTAGATAGTCCTCTTTGAAAGTCTTGCCACCGCTTGTTCTTGGGCCCCTGGAAAGGAGCCCTGGGCCAGACAAATCCCTGTTCTGAGTATCATCAGAGCCAGTGCAACAGTAAAGATGATTTTCATTTTTTTCAGGTTCACTACATCCCAGCCTTTATATTATATACTTAACATGCACATCTCATTTTATTTTATTTTATTTTAATTTTTCAAATTTCGGAATATTATGGAAGTACAAATGTTTTGGTTACATATATTGCCTTTGCACTGCCCCAGTCAAAGCTACAAGCGTGTCCATCTCCCAGACAGTGTGCACCACACCAATTAGGTGTGAATATACCCATCCCCTCTTCCCCCTCCCCCTGCCCATCTGTAATTTTCAGATGAAAAAAATTGAGGTTGAAGACTTGGAAATGAGGGTGACATGATGATACAGGAAAAAGACAAGATTTGTAATCAAATAGACTCCTTTTCAACTCAAGATTTACCACTTACTGTGTGATCTTGGAAAAGTTACTTGAACTCTCTGTGTCCCAGGTTCTTAAACCATAACATAGGATTGGTATTTCTCCCTGTTAAGATGATGCATTCTAAAACCCCAAACACAGTATCCAGACATAGAAGGGCATTTGCAAATGTTGGCCCCCTCCTACCTCCCTTCCTGGGATCTACCTTCAAAACCACAGAGTAATATGGACCAAGGAAGTGTTCGCTCTGGCTCCAGTGAGGGAAAGAGGAAAGTGACTAAAGAGTCTGTATATATCAGGTAAAGGGTGTGGGTGGGGCAGTAAGCTCATGCATTTTTCTTCACCCTCTTGTCCTCCTAGTAGAGCCCCAGTAAGTCCTTATGAAGGTTTTGTGTGAAAAGCAGCACCTCCAGGCAGACATGGCCCCATGGAAGAAGGCTGGTGGGAAAATACTTTCTTAGTGTGAAATAAAAAGTGTGTTGGGAGTCCCCAAGACCTCCCACCAGGTTTGATAATTTCTTAGAAAGATTGACATGATCCAGCATGTAGTCATATTTATGGCTGTGATTTATTACAACAAAACAATATAAAGCAGAATTAACAAAGGGAAAAGAGTGTGGGCCAATGTCTAGAGAAAACTGGCCACAGGCTTTCTGGAGTCATCCTCCAGTGGAATCACTCAGGATGTGCTTAATTCTCTCAGGAAGGAGTTATGACAACATGTGAGAAATGTCTCAGTACCTAGACTTTTTATCAGGCACTGGTCACTTAGGCACCCTCTGCCTAGCATGCACCAAACTTCAAGACATCCCAAAGGAAAGCAGGTGTTCAGCATATGCTGTGTTTTTGCACAAACAGGCTAGACACAGTGAGCCATTCTTATCAGGGAAGGGTGAGAATTCTCCCAAATCCTACTTTCTAGACATTAGTCGTGGGCCAACCTTGCAAGCAGACCCTTATGTGGATAGCAGTCTAGACCTGCTCAGTTTTACATTAACTCATGTTAGCACCGTCTCAGGGTATGTTAACTCTCATCTGCATAGAAAGGCACAGTTGTGTGCCAGGACACAGGAATTCCAGAGTAAGATACAGATGGATTTCTGCTCCTGTCTGTCTCTTTTGCCTGATACCTGTAGGCCATGAACAACCTGCCCAGCCTTGCATGGCTTCCCTGCCTTCTAGAAACCCCTCACACGGAAGAGCACACTGCGTGACCTCATTCTGCCTTTACTCTCCGGTCTTTTGAATGTTAACTGATCAGCCTTTTCTCACTGACCCAAATTGCCTTCTCTGGAGCAGCTTTTTGCAAATACAGCAGGTTTGATGAATATTTTACAAGAAGTTTGGATGACTTCTGCACCGGTTTCTCCCTATTTGATGCTGATTGGAAAACAAGATGCTGAATTTATCTTATACTTGGAAATCCGTAGGACCATTATTTATGTCTCTATGTCTTCTCTTTTTTTAATCTTTGTTTTGTTTTTATTCAGTAAGCAACTCAGTGGAGTAGTTAGGACTTTAATTGGGCAGTTGAGGATTAGTGTGGTTAAGTAATTACATCAGGAGAATTTGTTGGGAAGACTTGGACCAGAATAGAGATCTGCTGTTAACGAGTATCTTTCCTGTTGAATCACATCAATGCTATAAAAATAATTTCATGGAAAGAACTACCATGGGTAGGTAATCTCAGTCCAAATACAGACAGGCCTTGCTTTTCTGACCTTCTGAGCAGTAGCAAACCCAGTGGAGTTCTGACCAAGGGGTCGCTGCCGTGGAGTGCTTTCAGAGACCAGAGCCAGATAGACTGATCGATTATTCTAAAGTGACTGGAAACTAACAATAGCTAAGAATAAGGGTGCACCAGTACAAATACAGTTGACCCTTGAACAACACAAGTTTGAACTGTATAGGTCCACTTATATATGGAATTTCTTCTACCTCTGCCAGCCCTGAGACAGCAAGACCAATCCCCCCCTCTTCCTTCTCCTCCTCAGCCTACTCAACACAAAGATGGAGAGGATGAAGGCTTTTATGATGATCCACTTCCACTTAAACAATAATAAATATATTTTTCTTCCTTATCATTTTCTAACAACATCTTCTTTTCTCTAGCTTACTTTATCATAAGAATATGTGATACCTATAACATACAAAATATGTGTTAATCGACTGTTTATATTGTCAGTAAGGCTTCTGATCAACAGCAAGCTACTAGTAATTAAGTTTTGGGGGAGTCAAAAGTTACACATGGATTTTGTCTGCTTGGGGGTCAGCACCCCAAACCCCTGTGTTGTTCAAGAGTCTACTGTAATCAAGACCCAAAAAGCCTATCTAGTCATCAAATAAAAAGCTCACAAGTGAGCAGAGATGTATGAAAAGAACTCAAAGTATGATGGAATGGATATATCCAGTAATGAAGTAGCAAGTGAGGGGCAGAGTTCAAAACAAGGACAGAAATCCAATTATTTTGCCAGGAACTGGGCTTGGATGCTCACTTTTTATCTCTAAGTCTACCCTATTAAAACCTATATTTTCTCCTTCTTGTTTGGAATAAGTTGTCTAGTGAGTGGGTAGCTCATCTGTTTGGAAACCACTATTTGTCACGATCAAGGCTTAACTTATTCAGGTTTTATTCACTATTTCACAAATGTTGAAATAACCATTTGGGCAGGAGAGTTAGTTTTATAGTGACATCCCACCATAAAAGATATTTAGTATTCAATAAAGCTTGCAGTCTTTTACCTTAATGTTATGTCTTAATATATTGACTCAGGTCTCATTGGAAATCTGAAACACAGGTTCCATGATCTATACACTTAATAAACCTTTAAATAACAAAGCAGGATATACTTGAAGGGCCAATTGTCTTTGTTTCTATTTTATGCCTGCACTTTTATGGGCTTGATGATTAGGACTCAAACTGGTCCTTGGCAACATTGCTGAGTTAGCAAAGTTCTTTCCAACCCTTTCTTGATTTCTCTTTGCTACATGGAAATTCTTTCTTCAGGTGCCTGATGCTCTCATGCTGCTCATATTTTAGTGTCTGCCTCATTCCTGAAGGATTTTTCTGCCCTAGAGTTATCCTATATACCAACCTAGGGTTCATCAGTATTTTGGGAGTACTTTGTTTTCAATTTTTCGTTTCTTACAGAGAAGAATTCCATCCATAATCTCATGCATTTTGAACCAATCTAGGGTATAATAAGTGGGAGTGGGAGTCTGAAAGGGAAGAAGACAAATGCAATACCACCAGCTGGTGCCCAGAACAACTTCTATACACATAATCAGACCCTAAAGCCTTATAGCGTCAGCACGGTGGGAAGCCTGACATTTCACCTTAGCATAATTTTCAGAAGGCGTATTGTACCTTATAAATTCTGTAGAATTTCAGGAGAAATTACTAATGTTTATTTAAACCTGGACTCTTTTATCTAAGTGCTGCAGCTGGGAAGGGCACAGGTGTTATTGGGTGTTGAGACTTAGTCGGTTAAGTGTATTGTTATAAAGATGAGACAATGGTCTATAAATCCCGAGATGGTCATGATTTCTGTATTTTCCAGCCTGGGACATCCAAGGAAGTGGTCTTAAAATGCAAAGCACCATAAAAGCTCTGGAGTAGTACTGACAGGATGTTAGAGACTTCCCGATGGTAAAGGTTGTCCTGCGTGGCATTCTTGGTCATAAGATACTTTTAATTTGATGCCTTCTTTTCAGAAGGTTAATTCTTACAAATATTGTCTTTCTCTAAAATACAGGGCCCCTAATATGGGTCAAACAAATAACGACGTTCTCCCAGGCTCTTATAAAAGAAATAAAATATCCCTTGAGATAAGTCCAGGGGAAACACAGTTACCCATGCTGAAAGCAGAAGATAGCAAGAGAGAAAGACAAAGTGTGGTCTAAAGAAAGACTCACTGCTCCTGTTCTTGTGGGCGGATACAGCTAGAAGAAACAATTTGTACCTGGAAGGAGAAGGCAGATTTATGTGTGTGACCGGGTGCCTGTGTGACAAGAGGGACTTTGGGTTGTAATGGGCTAGACTTAGGTGTGAAGTGTGACTGCCTACATGAAACTGGCCATTCATGAGACTTAAATCTTGCACACACTGAGGACAATAAACTCTAACATGTTCATGCAAATGTCCCTTGTATGCATTTCTTCATGTTGTTCTCATTATCCATTTTCTTGCTGACTTTACCAGATATGTGAGCCTCTGACTTCATCATCTCAAGCTAGCAGTCAACAAATTCCTAACGAGCATTTCATGAGCCCAGCTCTCTGCTTGGCACTAGGAATATGCAGGGAACAAGGCACTGTGTTAAGTGAGGCAGGCTTTCTTTCAATCCACGCCTATAGTCCTCAAATGTGAGTGTGAAATACCTTCTTTGCCTTGTGTTTTCTGATTCTTACTGAGAGGATGCTGTAATGTTATGCTTTTGTTTAATTGTTCCTCTTCATAGAAACTACCAGACTCCTCCTATGTGGTTTGAACACGAAGTTGGTCTGAGTACCACCATACCAACCCCAAACTATTGTTCCTGGGCATAGTGCAGTCTTTTCCCTCAAGGAAGAATCTTGTCCAGCTGGTGTAGTGGTTGGAGCATTAAGGAAGGGCCCTACTCCATGATGGTGTGTGAGTCCAAATGTTTTCACCCCTTGCTCATCTCATGAGGCTCTCAGCCATCTATACAAGTAGCACCATCTCCCCCAAAACTTTGACCATTACTCTGAAATTCTCCAAACACAAGCAGTTACTGGCCCTAACTAAAGGAACTGGCTTGTGGGGGTCTGGGTGAGATGACGGTCCTTGTCTTTTGTGAGTGACAATCTTCTGAGCAGACAAACACATAACAAATGACAAGAGACCAACAGGGGATAAATAGGTGGTTTGGATAATTAGTACAGTTGCAATCCTTGCTCCAAAGCAGTCATACTTACCACTAAGCCACCAAGCACAGATTTGTTCTCCAAATGAAGAAGCAAATAAACAAACAGTTATCAACGATGGTAGGGTGAAGCCAGAGAAGGTAGGTGTAAAAAGAGAGGGTTTCAAGGAGACAGTGATGAGGGCAAGTAACTTGCAACCTGAGAAACAAGATGGTGATTTAACATTTATTGAATTCTATTCATAGCACATTGATATGGATTATTTCATTTGTTCTGCATAATAAACTTAAGATATAAATAATGACTTGTCTTAACATCGGCTCCTCAGAATTAGAGTTTGGCAGGTTTTAGGGAGCATCACATTTCTTGATAATACAACTCCAGGCAGCTAGAGTGAGGGTGCAAGGCAATGAAGTAGAGGAGGAGGAAGAGCCCAGATGAGGGTGTGTTTTGAGGTGGCAGAGACCAAACATTACTGATTGCTTGATCATGAGAACCATTCCTCTGAGATGTACAACCCGTGTCTTGGAATTTTCCCCAGGAGCTGAAAAGGGACATGCATTTATCCATGACTTGTGTCTCCCTTGGTAAAAGATTATTCCTGGGGGCCTTAAGTTTCTTCTCCCACAATCATTTTGGTCGCACATGCCTGGGAACCATGGCAGCCAGTAGGGAAGGTGGTGGGAAGCTCACTGTGTCGCCAGGAGGCGGGTGCTAGTGCTATCAGCCTGTGCCCACGGGCTATGGGACTGACCCCACATGGGATGGGACAAAAGACAGGTGAAGCCAAGAGGATTTGAAACAATCCAAATGTGATGTCTAGTCTACTGTGTTTTTTTTTTTGTTTTTTGTTTTTTTTACTTTTATTTGATTTTACAAGTGAAGAAAGTTAAGGCTCAACAAGCTAAGTAAATTGCCTAAAGTTAAAATCCAGTATGTACTAGGGAGGAAAATTTAAAAACAGAGATTCCCAACTACTCTATCCAAACTCCCAGTCAGTAATTACTGATAGAAAGGCTTCTCATGAGAACTTTCAGAAATCGGCCCCCTAGGTGATATAGACTGGAAATTCAAAGAACATCAGAAAGAACTGTGAGGAACCCGTGAATGAGAGACCCTTACTAAGTTACTACGGGACAATGGAAATAAGAAGATGTCTTTACCCTGGAAAACACTCAGCGTGGCCGACCGCACCCTTCAGTCGCACATTCCTCTGCTGCTCTCACCCCTCACAGACGACACAGATCAGAGCTGCGCATGCGCACTCTTAAATGTACTTGACCATGTTCCAGAACAAAGAGATGGCACTGCTCCTATCGGTTTCACAACTGCCTTATGCCAGGGACTGTGTTAAGCAATTCACATGAACAGCTCTTCAAGGCAGGTAAGATCATCTCCATTTTACAGATGATGAAACTGAGGCTCAGACAGGTGAAAGAGTGTTCTTTGCTTTCCCATTTGGCCTCTCTGATACATGCAGCAGCTGTACGTTTTGATTTTGGTTTTTATTTGCCTTCTAGGGTAATATTCTAGAGGAGGAGTTATAAATCCTGATCGGGTATTAGAATAATTTAGAAATCTTATTAAAATTACAGAATGCCAAGCCCCACCTCAAACCTGCTGCATTGGACCTTCTATAGCTGAGGGAACAGATGTCTGTAATGTGACCACATCTCACAGGGGGTCTGGTGGGACGCCAGGGTTGACACTCAGAGGAACAGGCAGAAAACAGTGAGCATGCTCCTGAGCTGCATGAAATAAATATGCAATATTCAGAACCGGGGCTGGGAGAACAGAGAGTCCTGGTGCTTTCACTTTGGCGTAGCTTACTTTAAGTGCCAGAATAGGAGAGAGCAAGAACGGCTGTGCTGGGGATTAGGACTGTGTTCAGGGGACTCAAGACAAAGGCAGACGCAGCCCAAGAGGCTGGCAATTTGGGCAAGCTTGGTGAGAGCAACTCTCTCACCCACATTTAACAAGCAAACATTAGTTTCTCCTGGCTCAGTCTGTGTTTTTGGTGGCAGGGAGTGGGCACAGGTTTTAGAACGTGCCCGGCCTTATTCCTGCGCAGTCTTGCCAGTCACTCGGTCTGCACCTGGGCTTTGCCTTGCCCTCCAGTTCCTGACCCACAGCCGGGGGTGGGGAGTCCAGGGGGCGAGGGGGGGGGCGGGGAGGGCTCTCCACACCCATCCCCAACCTGTTCCCACACACCCAGGCTAGTTTTCAGCAGCACAGCTATTTTCTGACCTTCGACACTGAGTGACTGTAATCAGGTACAATTTCCCGACCACACAATTGTGCCACTCGGGTAGCCTAAGGTATGATTATGAAGGCTGTCCCAGCACTTGCTGCCTACACTGTACCTAATGGGAGGAATGGTCTCTGGCTCGCTACTAAATATTTTGAAAGAAAACCTGTAGGCATGACAAAGTTCGGGCTCCAAGTAGAAATGGGAATCAGAGTGCCTGTTCTTTGAAAGGCATGCACAAGTTTTAATTATCTACTCATCCCAAGATTTAAAATTTTTCATTTTGCTATAAAAAGCAGAGAATGATGACAACCTGATTTCATGTGCACACTGGGAATTAAATTGGTTGAGAATATTGTCCACTGTCACTTCTCCCATATTTTTTCCTTTGAAATGTTTATTTTTCCCATTCTATGAATAATAAGTACAGAAAACATGGAAATGCAAAAATGTATAAAAATAAGTGGCCTACGACCTCATAGGTCAGACAAAACTTCTATTAACATTTTTATATATTTCCACCCAGTCTCTTTTTCATGCATACGCACACAGACAAAATAATTGAGATTGTATTAAAGTGGTTTTCTATTCCGATTTTTTGTTTCATATTAGGTTTTGGGAAAACATTTATTTATGCCACTAAGTATATTTTAAAGCCAACTTTTCTAATAATTCTATAATATTTCATCTGAGATCACATCCTAATTTATTTTACTTAATATACTTATCATTGGGTATTTAAGTTATTCACAATCCTTTGCTGACAATTCATAATAAATCAATAAACTACCCAAGGTGTTGGTCAAGATCATGCTGTGTGTTGCCACTATCCGTGACAGCATGGTACGGTGAAGTGTGAGTGGGCTGAGTCCTAGTTCTCACACTAGCTCTGAGCTTCTAAGCAAGTCAGTAAAAATGTTCTCATCTGGAAAATGGAGCTCACGTTAACAGCCTTGCTTATTTCTCCAAATTTTCTCCCTCCACTCCCTAGTACAAAGCTAATCATGTCAGATGCTCCTGAGTGAGTCAAAGCCCACATGCAGCCTGGGGTGCTGGCACTCTTGGTCCTTGTGCGTTTGTAACCTTGCAACTACACGTACACTCATGCATTGCCTTTTTTTTTTTTTTAACACTACCTCAATTTCCAAGGTCAAATCCAAATCCTGTACTGACTTTTCTCCTTCCACATGTGTTGCTCCTTCTCTGGCCCCTCCTTTGCCAGGTCCCGCACGGTCCCCGCATCAGGGTACACTCATGGATTGATCCTGGCTCTTCAACCATGACCTCTCTCGCCTCTGCCTTTGGGTCTGCTATTCCTTTTACCTGGGATCCTTTCCTCCCACTCCCACGTTAGCTTTTTATCCAGATCCTCCTCATGCCTGAAAAGACATCTCCAACCTCAGCTCCTCTGGCAGGGTTTCCCACCCTCAAACCATAGATGAGACTGAACAACCCTTTTGATGATTCTGTAGCCTAAAACTATGTTACTCTAAGTGAGAGAGGTGTTCTGTTTTAAACTTTCTGAATTTGAATATTTGGTGTTTTTGAATATATATATGCATCATTTCTGACAAAAATCCTAGTCACACACAATCCTAGTCACAAAAATCCCAGTCCATTTTTTTTTTTTCCGCCTTCTCCTCAGTAGCTCTCTAGATATTTCTTTAGCTCTACATGGTCAGATGACTGCAGTTTGCTTAGATGTGAGCCTACCTTAAACCTGATTAGTCTATAATACCTATTGAATATGAATGAGTCTGTGAGACTTATTCCCTCACATTAGAAGAAAAATAAAACACCAAAAAAAAAAAAAAAACCCTCAGAGTACATGCCTACATGCAGAAAAGTAGTTGGCAGTCCATAGAGAAATCCTAAGTTAGATTCCTGTCTCAGTTCTCCAGCTATGTGGCATTGAGTAAGCCTCTGAGCTATGTTCACTTGAAAATAATATTTGCTAATTCTTAGACTTATATATGTAGAGTTATGTCTAAATAATATAATAACTGCTTCATAGATGATAACTTTATTAGAAATGAACCTCAGCTAGCTGTTATTAGAAAATATTATAAACATTCTCATTCATCTGTATTTTCACAGAAGAATCACATAAAAGGATTCTATTGAAATTCTATGAGAATAAACAAGATGTATGTGGTTATTGATATTTGGTTTTTACACCAAAATCACCAATCATTAAAATTATTATTAAAAATGAAACAGAGTCTATGGATCATGGCATTTATCCCCAAAACTCTAGTGCCTGGCACAGTTTCTGATACATGTTTGGTTCCAAGAAAAAATACTATCAAATTGAATTTATGATGAAATACATTTTTAGAGGCTTTGATATTCCATTTTTTAAGCAACCAATCTGTTCTACACACACACATATTAGCATATTTATGTGACAATGAACCCATTAAAAAAAGAGAAGATTATTAGGTTATGGGCATTACATTAACGTAGAAGACATAAAAGATCACATAGCCTGGGCTGGATTGCATCTTTTAGAAGGAGAAACTGAGGTCCAAACAGATTCCATGCACTGCCAGGACACAGAGCTTGAGGGGCCAAGTTGGGATTAGAGTTCAGTCCCCAGCCTTTGCCTCCCCCAGCCACCCAGCCTCCCTTCGTACTTCAACAGAACACCTCACCTGCTCATATCACTGGATCCTCCTGTGTCTTTCAAAATCCTATGTATGTATCGAGGGTGAAAATAATTCTACATTTAGTTTCATATTAAGTATTGATCAGATTTGCAAAGTACCTCTAAGTGTTTTGTTGACATTGTTGTCACTATTCCCCTCTCCCCACTTCCTGTCCCAATTCCTAAAGTTTGGTCAATGTTTTCCTCTCCCCCCGAAAGAATTCTTTCTCATAGAAATGAATCCCTTTTGGATTGTTATGTTACATGTCAAGCTCTGTTATGAATCTGTCTAAAACATCTGAGGAATAAATCCCAGGACAAGAGGAACTTGTATTCACACATCTAATTAACCTTTAATTATCTATTGTGACTGCCTTGCAGTTCAATAGTTGCTTGATTTTTATTATGTGCCTAATTAGTGGGTTTAAGTGGCTTTTTATGTTAGATTTTATTATATCAGTTGGCTTACACAATTTCAGGACACTCTGGAGAGTTTCAGTATCATTGCAAGGCTTAAGTGCCATGTATATATATTTTTGTTTGTTTGATTTTTCTTTTCAGAAAAGAAGTGCTTTGACCAATTTCTCCCACTAGAGTGTATAAGTAGTCTATGAAATTCCTTAATGACAGCAAAAACCTTTTCATTAATTGTGCATAAATTATCAACATGGCCAGTCAATCCTAATTAATCATTTTTTACCCAATAATGAGTTTGACAGACGAAGAATTCTGAAACAAGAGGAGGGGAGAAGTGAAGGAAATCACTCAAATACTGCAAGGTAGGGCAAACTAACAAATATGCACATGTTTGTAAATAAGATTCTATAGCCATGCAAATATAATTTTTTAGAAAGTCTTTGGATTGCAGCTAATTAAGTGTCCATCTATAAAGCGATGGTTAAGATTTTAAAATAATCAATTAGATGTAAAATACTATTCCCTTTCACTGATCTCTTTCTTATTTTTGCTTGCAGATTTCTTTTCCAAATGAAGCATAAACTTGCCTTCACTCATATGATTTGCATTTTCATATGTCAGTTTTCTTTTCTTGTTCCATACACGAACTTTCTAAATAACTAAAAATTAACATGAACACAGTTTAACTAATTCTGTCCATATAGAGCAGTATGGTGTCTCTAATATTGGCCATGATTATAATTTCCATTAACAGTTCTGAGCTTTTCCTTTATTTTCTTTGTCTTTATTCCCTTGGCTTTAAAATAGAGTTAAGCAGTTTGAATTATTTCTAGATTTCTGTCTCTCTCTCTGTACTGGTGAGATATAAAAAGATCTAGTGCTTAACACAGTCTCCAATTTATCAGTAATAATCAAAATGCTCAGTGGCAATTGCCTTATGTATGGAAACAGTGGTACCATACAGAATAAAAGCACTGGTGCATGCTGTCTCATACATAGCACAGGGACCAAGAGTAATGGGTTCTATTCCCTGCTCTATCTTTGATTTACTGTTTAGCCTTGGGCATATCATGCTTCTTACCCTCTCAATGTCTTATTCTTTCCATCTGGAAAGCAAAGATAATTGTACTTGGAGGGAGGGAAGATGGAGGACATGCTATAAATTACTTTGGGTAAAAATTATTTGCAAGATTCAAGGATTATTCTGAAATATAATCCATCCCACATTTATTGAGCACTTTCTACGTTCTAAGAATTGTGCTGGACACCAAGGATACAGAGTTTGACACTACATTGGTGCTCATTATCTCACAAGGGGTAGCCACATAATGGTAATCATTGTATAATGTGATAAGTTAATATTGATGAATCCACCTAGAAGGGAGAATTGAACTCAAATCTGTCTTTAACATCTTCTGGAACTATTGCCTCGTCATACGTCAAAGTGAATTATATTTATAAAGATAGCTTGTCTATGAATAATACGAAGAAAGACAGGGAATAAATCATTAGAAATTCACCACAGTAGATTGGATTATTACTCGCAACTCATTTTTCCCTGTTGTGGAAGAATTACACATTAATTGATTTTGCTATGTGACTTTGTAGTGCCTCCCATTAAAACTGGCAAAGGGTAGACCCTCTTCCATCCACTGTGGTTTTAGTGAGAGGACTTGCCTTATCCAATAGAATACGTTGTGTCACTGAAGAGACAGCGTCCCAGTTCTGAGCTGAGCCTTGAAGAAACACAGAACAGACAAACTCCAATTAAAGCCTGGATTCCAGTTCGACCCAGCTAATATCAGCAGGGCCTCTGAAACACATAGGAGCATAAAATAAATGCTGTTGCTGTAAGTCTTGGAGACCTGGGGACTGTTTGCTTCACAACATTATCATGGTTAAAGAAAAGAACTGGTTAATGAAATGACTTTTTGTAAACCCAGATGAAATTATTGACGGAGGGAGAGGTCATCAACCAATGATAAAACTATTAGATGAAAGGTTGATGGAAAACTGAGTATTTACGTGTTGCCAGACTATGACTCTGCAAACTTTTCAATGGTGAGATCAAGCTTTCACTACCTTAACCCAGTGTGTCAGTAGTGATGCAACAACCAGACACCGTAATGCATCACATCAGGTGGCATATGAACTCTGCAGCATGACCTATGAAGTGTTTTTGCCAAAAGTGATCAACCCAAATATAGTAAAATCCTAGAATCAACTTCCCCTTTACAGGAAATATGAGGAATAGAGGTAGATGTTAAACAATACCACAAGTTAACAACAACAAAAATTTAGCAAGGACACATTCTATAGGAAACTGGTTACTTTAACAAGCCAATGTTGCAAAAAGAAAAAGTGACAAAGAGGCAGAAAAAAATATAACAACCAAATGCAATGTGTGGTTCTAAATCAGTTCCCCGTTAAAAACAAAAACAAAAACAAAACAACAACAAAAAAAACAGCTGTAAAAGACATTTGAAGATAATTCAGGGAATTTAAATATGGATTGGCTATCAAATCATATTCAGAAATTATTATCAGTTTTGTTTGGTTTACTAGAGTATTGTAGTTACGTAGAAAAATGTTCCAACTTTTAGAGATGTATACTTAATTATTTAGAGTTTGTAGCTTATATATGAATAATTGACTTGAAATTACTTCAAAAGTAGATGCTACAATTTATGGCAAGATATTAATGCCAATTAAATTTGGAGAAAAAATATAAGATATTTATGATTCTATTCTTTCTTTCCTCTTTTTTGTTTACCCTACCTGCAAAGTAAATGATTCTATTCTTTTTAAATTTTTATATGTTTGAAAAACTGTAAAATAAAAGAAAAAACACCAGTGACAGTGCACTTGGGGCTCAGGGTAAAATCATTTAGGATGTCACTCTCCATGCAATCTGGCTCTAAGTTTTGTATTGTTTTAAGTATCCTCCAATTATTTTACCTGTTTAAAGAGTGTATCCAAAAGAGGTCAGTAAGCTACATAAAGATAAGTAGCAGTTTCCTACTTGTTTTCACTTAGCCCAAACACTCAGTGGGTATTTGAATAAATACATATTAGCCATTCCATTAAAGATGATAGAAAGAACTCTCTTTTCATTATTTGTTATGTGACTATATATTGCCTTCCTTTGTACTTATCAGTGGGAGCATAGCCTATAACCATATACTAGCCACTGCCACCGTTCTAGATTTGCTCTACACATCAGATAATACAGAGTGTAAGGAAACAGCCTCTGTGCTTGCTCACCAAATGGGTCTATACAATTTCTTTCTCTAGGTCTCTATAATGGGCCAAATATATTAAGGAAGGAGAGTATGACATAAACAGATGTCAAGACTCTTAAAATGTTGATTTTAGTAATAAAAAAGTGTCTATCATATTAGTAATACCAGCTGATTAGTTGAGCCACATTTTTTAATCCTCGAATCAAATGTCCCATGCTTGTCATGTAATTGTCAAGATACTGGAATTGATTGACAGGTATAGCAAATTCCTCAAGGGTAACTTTTAAAAAAAGGAAATGCATAGTAATTTTAATACATCAATTAATTAAAAACATTCATAATGTCAAGTACACAAGTCTCTTTCTCAGTTCTTGTAGCAGCACAGAGCTCAGAAAAGTGAGACTTTCCTTTTTTTTTTCTTTGAGACAGTCTTACTCTGTCATCTGGGCTAGAGTGCCGTGGCATCAGCCTAGCTCACAGCAACCCCAAACTACTGGGCTCAAGCAATTCTCCTGCCTCAGCCTCCCGAGTAACTGGGACTACAGATGTGCCACCACGCCCAGCTAATTTTTCTATTTTTAGTAGAGATGGGATCTTGTTCTTGCTCAGGCTGGTCTTGAACTGCTGACCTCAAGTGATCCTCCCACCTCAGCCTCCCAGAGTGCTAGGATTACAGGTGTGAGCCACTGTGCCTGGCCAGGACTTTCTTGAAAGAGATGAAAAGAGGTTATATCTGTATAAAATCACACAGATATAATCTCCTTCAAAATATTAATAATGAAAATGATGATGCAATAATTCCTTTTGTACCCACTGCCTCCCAGGAAACAGACTCAATGCTCTAGGCGTATTTTTTCTTAAAGGATAGTGGCAGAGGTGTGGGAGGTAGTTTAACTAAAAGTCTTGCATGCTCACAGCATTCATTATTTTAATTAGCAATGATCATCTTGGGGATTAAAATATGATGAAACAAAACAAAAGAAAGTTTTTAAAAGATGAATAAATTGGTATCATGTGAACTGAAGCTTTACATGGGAGACTAACTTTTTCTATTTTGGGGGGTGAGTGGGTGGGATATTAGGTAAATTTAGCATCAGGTAAATATAATAAGTATAAAGTAAAATTCAGTATCGAATCAAATGCTCTGAGAATTCAAGGCAAAATAGCACTCTGCATGTTTGAGACAAATGCTTCTCTTTAACTGTCTGGGTAAAAGCCACAATTTCTACATCACTCTTAATGTATAGAATTAAGCTTGAGAGCTCACCTTTGGACATTATCAGGAATCATTGGTGCTGATTAGAAAGGAGAGCTAACAAGAAAGCAATGGGCCACACGTTGGAAGGGAGAGACGTTGGTGTGGATGTCGGCAGGGATGGATCCCTTGTCAGTGCAACTGGTCAAAGGATTTAGATGCTGTAGTTAGGAACGAGGAGAGAACCTTATGACAGTTGGGAACTGTGTGGATTATGATGAAGCAACAGAAGAAAGACTGCAGAATATATGTTTATCCACATATATTATAAGAGCAAATTTTAAGGAAAAAAAGAAGGAAATACTTCTTTTGCTGCAGTTTACAGTTGAAAACATGTCAATATAGTTAACAGTAAGCATGGACATATTGAACACAAAGTCAAAAGTACTTTGAGGAATCTAAATATATATATATATTTATATATATATATTTAGATTCTTCAAAGTATATATATATATATACACATATATATATATATATTCCATATAGCCAGGTGAAAATGCAAACATCAGAACGTCAACATTTTTCAAACATCAATATATTTGAACAATTTTCCTTCATCCATCAAAAGTAAGAATTCTATCTTATGGCCTCCCATTCCAACCCCCTGCCTTGAATTGATTAATCTTCAAAACGATTTTGCTTTCATCATTTTATTCCTGAGATTAAAAAACAATGAGAGCAACATCTCTCTACCACACATCAGCTCCATGACTGCTGTGGGGATCTATTCCAACATGTTTGTCAACATACGATTCTCTTAAACCCCATATGAATACATATTCTTTGGTTTCTACATGCAGTCCCTCTACATAGGGCTCAGATTAAAGTATTTAGGGGGAAATTTCTATACCTATCATTTTTATCACCCCATCAACGCCAGGCCCCCATCTCAACCAGCACCATCATCACTCCTCTTACTACTAATCCTATGGCACATGCTATACTTTTTAAATTTGAACTAGCCAACTAGCCTTCCCCTGTCCTTTTCCACTTTAGACCAAAACAAAACCCACACACAAATTGCCCCTTATA